>PVIH01005352.1:20775-125517 GCA_004025045.1 Sigmodon hispidus
GATTGAGGAAGAATTCACTCTTGATATTTTTCTGAAGCAGATTCTCTCTATGTAGCCCATGCTGGCTTGGAACTCAAAATTTTCCTGAGTGCTGGGGTTACAACAGGCCCATTGATACTTAAGATTTTGGGGCCCAGGTTGCCACAGGAAGGTCTATATGGCTCCTGGCGTGGGGAACAGAGGTGACTTTGAAGGTATTTGCTCTTTTTTTTTAAACTTTATTTCTTTATTTGCCTTGGTGTTTGCCTGGAACTGGAACTACAGACAGTTGTTAGCTGCCATGTGGGTGCTGGGAATCGAACGCGGGTCCTCTGGAAGAGCAGACGGTGCTCTTAACCGCTGAGCCATCTCTCCAGCCCCGGTATTTGCTCTTTTAATGCAGGGGTTCTAACCCTGGGACCAGCTGCATTTGGGGGGCAGTTTTTTCTCTGAGAGACTCTGTCCCTAGGCTCACATGCCTCCACACCCACATCCTGGGGTCTCAGTCTGTCATGTAGGAGACCTGGCATTAAGCAAGCAGGTGATAAGGTCCATCTTCTGGTGTGTCTGGAATGTCTGCTGTTCCCACCAGGCAACTCACAACCATCCCTAACCAGGGCAGGAAATAAGCTGCTCTGGCCTCGTTGGACACTACATGCATTAGCACATACCCACATGCAAACACACACACACCTACACATAATTAAAAATAATACAAATTGAACTGGGCTTGTTGACATATGTCTTTAATCCCAGCACTCAGGAGGTAGAAGCAGATGGATCTCTGAGTTTGAGGCCATTCTGGCCTACGGAGTGAATTTCAGAAAAGCTAGAAATACACAGAAACCCTGTCTCAAAAACAATAAAATTGGTCTTGCCAAGTGGTGGTGATGCACACCTTTAATTCTAGCACCTAGGAGGCAGAAGCAGGCAGATCTCTGTGAGTACGAGGCCAACCTGGTCTACAGAGAAGTTCCAGGACAGCCAAGGCTACACAGAGAAATCTGTCTCAAAAAAAAAAACAAAACAAAACAAAACAAAAAAAAAAAAAATTGGGCTGGAGAGATGACTCAGTGGTTAAGAGCACTGACTGTTCTTCCAGAGAATCTGAGTTTGATTCCCAGCATCCACATGGCAGCGAACAACTGCCTGTAATTTCAAGACCTGACACCCTTACACAGTTATACATGCAGGCAAAACACCAATTCACATAAAATAAAAAGATATTTTAAAAAAAGTCAAAAAAAAGAGGGCTGGAGAGATGACTCAGAGGTTAGGAGCACTGGCTGCTCTTCCAGCAGTTCTGAGTTCAATTCCCAGCATCCACATGGTGGGTCACAATCATCTGTAATGAGATCTGGTGCCTTGTATATATAATAAAAATATTAAAAATGATAATAAATAATAAAAAAAGAAATAGAGTAGCTCTTGACCTCAGGAAACTTCCCCCTTAATGGGGAGGATAACATAATAGTGGTCTGAAAGTCCATTGCTATTGGAGAGAGGCATCATGTGCATGCCTGGTGCCCAAGGAGACCAGAAGACGGCACTGGATCTCGGAGCTCACGTTACAGATGGTTGTGAGCCATCATGAAGTGCTGGACACAGGTCCTCCGGATGGGTAGCCAGTGTTCTTAAGGGCTGAGCCATCAGGAGAGGCCACTTTCAAAGGGATGGCCAAGGAGCCGGAGTCAGCTCAGCATTTAAGAACACTGGCTGCTCTTGCAGAGGACCTGAGTTTAATACTCAGCAACCACAAGGCGGCTCACAGCCATTTGTGAACTGGAGCCAGTTCCAGGGGATCCAATGCCTTCTCACCTTAGGACTGCACACATGGGTCCACCCAGGCACACACAGGTACATAAAATGTATAAATGTTACAGGGACGGTGTGAGGAAGCCGCAGTTTGAGAGAAGACTGAGGAGAAGAGAAACCCTTTTGATCCCTAGAGACGCATTATGTGCAAAGGCCTGCCACAGGTGCTCAGCACGTTCAGAAACTGCTAGTGTGGGACAGGGAGACCAGGAGGCCAAAACGAGGGTAGGAGGCGCCCAGCATGCCCTTTGGGAAGTTTGGCTTTTCCATTCTGAGTGCGATGGCTGCCGGGCGAAGCAGGGACCGTGCAAAGTAGGGAAAAAGTTGTGAAAAAAGGAGGAAGCAGAACTAAGGAAAGATGACCTCCATGTTCCCCGAGGGAAGAGCTGGGTGACCACACAGCCTGGTTCTGTCAGCCCTGGGACCCTGAGGGAGGCCTCCCAGGAGTGATAGCCAAAAGGTTGTAGCAACAAAGAGGGAGATGGAGAGGCAGGGCAGTTTATGAGACAGACCAGAACCTGTGTGGAGGGAACCAGAGGCATCCAGAGCCCAGAGCTGGGGAGAGTCTTGTGGGGAGGGAGAGCGTCCAGTGTCCAGCAGGCAGGAAAGTTCTTTGTCTGCATAGTTCTACTAGAAACAGAATTTTCCAGTTCTAAACTGGGGAAGCATGTGAAACAGTCTCAGAGATGCTGAGAAAATATAGATCTCTCAGATGAATATAGTTTAAATTTTTGTTTTGTTTTAAATCTAGCCTCATATAATCCAGACTAATCTGGCATTCACTGTGTGGCTGAGGATGAACTTGAACTGATCCTCTGCCTCAGCCTGCTGAGTGTTGGGATGTACTTCCTCAATTAGCGCTCTGTCTACTGAGCTATACTCCCAGATCCAGTTTGTTGGTCTGTTTTGAGAGAGGAGAGAGAAACAGAGAGAGAGAGAGAGAGAGACATCTCATATAAAGATCAGAGAGAAACTAAGAGTTAGTTTATTCCCTCTGCCATGTTGGTTCTGAGGGTCACACTCCAGTCATCAGGCTTGGTTGCAAGTAATTTTATCTGTCTCTTATGCCCCTGGTTTGGATTTCTTTTTTTAAAAAATGATTTTGCTTTATGTGTATGATATTTTTGCCTGTGTGTATGTATATATGTTTTCTGGAGGCCAGAAAGGGTGTCAGATTCCTTGATTTGGAGTTACAGGCATGTGTGAGCCATTGGGAACCAAACCAGGTTCCTCAGCAAGAGTAACAAGTTCTCTTGACCACTGAGTCATCTCTCTGTTCCATGGCTTGGCTTTTTGAGACAATATATAGACTAGGCTGACCTTGACCTCATGGAGGACCACCTGTGTCTTTAGTGCTAGCTATGATTACAGGGCTGTGCCATCATGCCCAGCTGAATGTCTCTACTTGGAACTAGTTCCTAGAAGAGATTTATCCTCATCCCTCAAACTAGGAAGAGCCCAGCATGTTATGTCTTATTATGGTCAGGACCTGTTCATGAACGCAGAAGTCCAGCAGTTTGTGGTCAGGACTGAAGAGAGACAGCACAGGATACATGCTTTCTGAGGACATTGTAATCATAAGGTTACAGACTCCTCCTTACCTGAGCCCAGGTCCCCTAGGTGACTTGTCACTGGGCTAGAATATGATGTCATTGGTCACCAAGATCTAAGAAATCCTGATTTGGAAATAGAACAGAAAAGGGAAGGGGTGCAGGGCCAAGCCTGGGGGAACCGAGGAACTAGTTGGAGACAGATAAAGTGATCTGGACTGTAGGAAGGAAACTAGAACAGAAGGTTCTGGAAACAAGGGAACAACAACAGGCTGAATGCACATTCGCTGCCCCTCGAGAAGGAAGGGTCCAGCCCTACATACCCTTTACCTTTCTCTAGCCCTTGAGCATCTCAGCCTTTTCCATAGCACAATGAGGATGGACTGTGAAAAGGCACTTGGCGCTGGCCCTGGTAAGCTGAGTGGAGGAGCGTCCTCATTCTTGCCTTGCACTTTGAATCCCCACAGGCTAGCTGGCTGCCCTCGCACTGTGCGGCCCAAGACACTGGGGCTCCTGAAAGTAGAAATGCCTTGCCCAAGGCTTCCTGGCAGGCACGGGGCAGAATCAGGTACCCAGACTCAAGCCTAACACTTCCCTCCCCATGCCTGACCCTGTTGTTAGGGATCAACAGCCCCTGGCTGCAGACTTGTGTTGGAGACTCACAGCCGCCTTGGGGTCCTTAGGGGCCGCCTGACATTCCTTTGGTGGCCAGGAGCCAAGGTAGACGTGCTTCATCCCTTCCTGATGCGACTCAGGCTTTCTGGACCTGCCAGGAGGAAGATGGAGCATTGTGGGGGCCATGCACAGGGCTGGCAAAGAGCCATATATCTCTTGGAGTACGTACAGGAGGGAACAGAAAACATCTGCATTGGGATTAGGGCAGGAAACAAATGGCAGGATCCCAAGGGACAACTTCCAGACACTGTGGTGTGGGGTATATTGACACAGGTGGGGGTGGGAGAGGGGCCCAGTGCCTGGGCATCATAGGGTAGACCCTGGCTGGGCTATGATCCTCAGGGGAGAGAGACCACTGATGTGCAGTCCGCCTTCTGGGGACAAAGCCAGAGGATGTACCCTTCTCTCTTGCCCTTGTCTGTTCTTTGGAAGCAGAGAGTAGAAAGGTGGTTGTGCCTCTTAGAAGGGAGAGCATGCTGGAAGCAAACCACAGTTTGCTCAGATCTGTGCCATAGCATGGTGCTATGATCAACAAGGTGCTGGAAACAGAAGTAGCAGCCCAGGACTGGCCTTATGTAGTAGAGGTCAGAAACAGGACTTTTCTCTGTACCTCAGTTTCCCCATTTCCACAATCCTGTCTTCCACTTTGGCTTCCAGAGCACATCAGGGTTCTAATAACTATATCTTGCTGTGTGTAGTGGCATACATCTAGAATCCTAGAACTTAGGAGTCTGAGACGGGGGATTGCAAATTGAAAGCCAGCCTTCTGGATCCTTCTAGAAAAAGAAAAGTATCTTAAGAAACAAAATTCCACTGGGTGGTGGTGGCACATGTCTTTAATCTCAGCACTCAGGAGGCAGAGGCAGGTGGATCTCTGAGTTTGAGGACAACTTGGTCTACAAATGAGTTCCAGGACAGCCAGGGCTGCACAGAGAAACCCTGTCTCAGAAAAAGAGAAAGAGGGAGAGCAAGAGAGAGAAAAAAAAGAAGCAAAGAGAAAGGAAAGGAAGCCCCTTGGCTCTGTGGAGGGACTTAAAGCTGCAGAGGCCATCGAAGTCCCTGCCCTCCTGGGACTTTTACTGCTGTGCACTGGACAGTCTTCAGGTTGGCAGGGACCCCCTCTCTGTTCAAAGCTCCCAGGCCTGATGGCTCCACACCCTGAGGAGGCTTTCTTTCCCTGATTCTTGCCTACTAAAACTTTTTTAAATTGCATTTTCTTTCTTTCTTTCTTTCTTTCTTTCTTTCTTTCTTTCTTGTGTCTTTATATGTGTGCACATGTGGACAGACAGGCAGCTCATGTGGAGGTCAGAAGGTAGTTTTGAGGAAACACTTTCTTTCTTCATTTGACCCCGGAGTCAAACTCAGGTGTCAGGCTTAGCGGCACGCACTTTTACTCCCTGAGCCCTCTTGGAGGGTCCTCTTTTTCTTTCCTTTCGGCATTTTGAGACAGGATCTTGCTATAGAGCCTTGAGCAGCCTAGACCTTGTTGTGTAGATCAGGCTGGTTCAAACTTGTGGTCATCCCCTCCTGCCTGTGAAGAGCTGGGATTATAGATGAACCCCATTAGCTGCTGGTCCACAGATCCCCCTCCTGCCAGCCGGTAGCCTCCACTGTGTTCTGGAGAACTCACGGGGTCTTGTTTACGACCTGAATAGAGGTAGGTTATACAGTTTGGGAAGGGCCTTTGAAAAGGTCCTTAAGAGCCAGGCATGGCTGCCACATCTGGCATTCTGGAGGTAGAGGCAGTTAGATCTTTATGAGTCTGAGGCAAGCCTGGTCTCTATTGCTAGTTCCAGGACATCCAGGTTACACAGTGAAACCCTGTTTAAACAAGGCTAGGGGACCAAGGCAAGGAAGTAGAAAGTGACTGGATTATCCTAAGAAGCCTAGAGGGGCAGGGCAGCCCATCTCTGAAGGGCCTGGGACACAAAGCCTTTATCCTGGGGTCCAGAGGGTCCTAAGACTATCATCTTACCCTGTGATTCTTTGTATCAGCTGCCCCCTCAGTCCACTCAGCAGCAGGCATGAAGCTGGGTAGAGATCAGGCAGCCATGAGGTGTCCACTCGGTGCTCACTAGCAAGCTGGCCTCCACCTGTGTAAAACAAAGCCAGGAGTAGGGTGACAATTTGGTACTGATAAGGTGAACGCCCAGGGTGGGCCCTGGTGTGGAGTTTAGTCCTGGGGCTGGGCCGGTTGTTCCCAAAACAGATTTTGTTAGAGCATGTAAAGAAAAGCTCACAGCCTCCCTGCCACCACCCCACTCTGCCTTCTGGGGTCCTGGTGTCTATCTGCTATCTCTGTGGCTGAAGGGAAGGGCAGAGCCTGCCATCCCCAAGAGGCCTGGTGAGGTCTCCCATGCTTGCCTAGTACTTTTAGGAACCACTCTCCCTGACTCCTGTCAGCCCCTGCAAACACAAGCCGCTGGCCTGGTCTGGTCACTGAGGCACCTAGAGGCCAGACCTGAAACCCCAGGCCAACATCTCCTCCAGAGGCCACACTTCCTTGCCTTCCCTCGTAAGACAAGTGACTCCTGCTGGCCCCAGGGATAAAGTTCCTGTGTTCAGGCCCAGATGTGGGCTTCGTAACCTCTCTGTATTCTTGCCATTGCCCCAGGACGATCCGAGTTCTTCCTACTTCTGTGTCTTAGCCTATACTCTGTCCTTTCTTGGCCTCCTCTGTTGGCTGCAGCTCGATCTGCGTTTGGACCTCCCCCGTCTCAGTCACCTCTCCAGGTAGTCCAGGCTTTTGTCTCTTAAGCTTTCCTGGGCTGGACCCTAAGTGCCACCTAGCAACACTGTAGACTCACATTTTATGTTTACTATTTGTAAAATGAACATGGATCGTTCTGAAATTGTTGCCTTAGCTGAGGGAGCATGGATTGGCAGCTTCTGCAGGACCTGAGCAGGGCTCAGTGCTGCAGCATCTGGTCCTCAGCAGTCTCCCAAGATCCTGAGGCAGAGGACACAGCTGTGAGCCGCATTACAAATGGATAACTGAGATTAAGGATTCAGCCCAGATCTTAGCTGGAAAGGAGCAAAGCAGATCCAAACCCAGGGCCATCTGACTTTCGAGGTGCCTATCCCTCCTTTGATATTCACTACATATAACCCAGGCTTGCCCCCGACTCAACCCTCCTGCCCTGACCTCCATGAGGTGGGAATTAGAGGTATATACCATCAAAGTCAACTGTGTATTTTGTGCCCCGAGGGTCTCTGTGACCTACTCTGGGCCTATTGAGTACAGTCTCAGCTGGAAAGGTTTCTTCCTCATATTGGGCCTCAGTTTCCCTGTCTGTAACACAGGAGCACAGCCAAGAGCAATGCTTCTGGAAGTCTATTGATGCTGGCAGGGACCAGACGGAATCCAGAAGGCTATCTTGGTCGGTCACTTGTTGCCTCATCTGTAGAAGGAACCTAAGTTCCTGGGTTTTCTCCCAGAGCTTGACCCCTGTCAGGTTCCCAGATGCACCCTCACCAACAAACCTTGGAAAGGGTAGATGAAGGGTGGGGTGCATGGGGGGGCTGTCTGCTGACTGTGTCCTCCCATCACCCTGCCTCCCCATCCCAGGGCCCCCCACCCAGCGACAAAGCTGTGGCACTTCCTCTACCCGCCTGGCAGGCAGCCTGGCCCAGCCCCTTCTCTAAGGAAGCGCATTTCCTGCCTCTCTGGGCCGGGCTGGATGAGCTGAGCTCCCTGCGGTGGACGGTCAGACCCCTGCCTCCATCCTGGTCCCGTCCTCACACCAGGGCCGCTGCTTGCTACTGTCCAGAAGAACCCAGAGTCTCTTTCCCACTATCCATCCAGTCAGCTAGAGACCCCTGCCCTGCTGTGAGTCTCTCGCTCACTTCTCCTGACTTCTCAGCCGCCACCTCAGAAGGCTGGAGCAGGGACGTGGTCGCTCCGGCCGCCTGCTCCCTTCGGGTCCCCGTGCGAGCCCACGCCGGCCCCGGCGCCCACCCGCAGCCTTGCCTCTGGATACCGGATAAGGTCCAGCGCACAGACTCCCAGGTGGACAGCATGGTCCGCGGCATGCTCCTTCTGGCCATTACCCTGCTGCTGGCCATCTACAGCTTCGTGCCCACAAGTAAGTGTCCAGCGCCCATGGTTGGGGGCACAGGTGTTCCAGGTCTTAATTCTGTGTCCTGAGTTCATAGCTGGTAAAGTCACCCCCAATGTGCTAGTAGGTAGAGATGGAACTACCAACTATTTCATCTTAGTGGGACTGAAAGATGTCACGGGATGACAAACTTAAGCAGTAAGAGTCTGGGGAAAGCGATAAACTCCTTACTTTAACCCCGGCACCTGCTGTGTTCAGCTGTCATGAATGCCAGGGGCCAGAATGCTGTGTGTTGCTGGGAGTATTTGCTGCCTGCTGAGTCCAGCTTCCCATTTGAGGAAGTTCAGGAGGGGGTCACAGGGAAAGTTAGGCTCTGAGTCCAACTGTGACCTCCTTGTGTGATCTTCAGGCCTCTGAACCAGGGGGTGCTGTGGTGGTGAAATCATTTATTCGAAGAGTTTCTAACTTCAAGTCCCCCACTTTTCCCGGGCTTTGTCCACTCCCGGAACCCCACTGAACCCACAAAGACCACATGCTCTGCCCTGCCCCACCTCTGTTCCCCTTCTCAATAAGGACATAGGCTCGTTTAGGGGCTCTGTGGGTCTTCTTGGGTAGGTTGACTATTAAAGTTGACCTTAGGAGGGTGGCGAGGGCCGGAGATCCCAGACTCACTCATGGTCAGTCTCAGTGGGGCCTGACCCTCAGTCACCCTTACCTGTGGACAGCTACCTGCCCACCTGCAGATTCAGGGGCTTGTCCAAGGATTGAGATGGACTGCCAGGAGGCAGGAGTATGGGAGGAGATGGGGCCACCCCAGTATCTTAAAGTCTGTAATTAATGGGAAATCTTTCGTCACAACCTCATTGGTCAACCGGAAATTGAATCTTAGAGGCACTGAATGACTTAGCAGGGATTTGACTCCAGGCTTGTAGCCCCCAGAATCCTTGCTTGACCGCATGTGACCCTGCAAGATGGCTGCCACCATCATCCCATTTCCCAGAAGAGAAAATGGAGACTCTGACCCTCTAAGTTCACCTACTACACCAGAGCCTGACCCAAGCTTGGACAGGACTCCAGGCCCTCTTCCTCTGGGCTTGGGAAGACATGTTAAGACCTTTAGGGTCCGACTTGTAGCATGAAAGGTGTCAGAGTCTAGGTGATTTCCAGATTTTAGGTAGGCCGATGACAGTGGTATGAATTTGAAAATCAGAATTCGGTAGCATACAGCGATTGCTTCTCTCCCCTAGAGACTGGAGGCACAAGACAGACACCCTCAAGAGTGTACAGCAGAGGCTGGAGAGAGGGCTCAGCAGTTAGGAGCACTGACTGTTCTTCCAGAGGACCTGAATTCAATTCCCAGCATCCACATGGCAGCTAACAGCTGTCTGTGATTCCAAGATCTGACACCCTTACACAGTTACACATGCAAGCAAAACACCAATTCACATGAAAAAATAAATATTTTTTTTTAAAACAAGAGTATAGAGTAGAGGTTCTCCGCCTGTGCTTCTCAAACCCACTGGGGTCAAATGACACTTTTATAGATGTCGCATATCACACGCCCTGCACATTTACATCATTATTTGTTACACTAATGAAATTGCAGTGACGAGGTAACAATGAGATAACTTCGTGGTTGGGGTCACTACATGAACAGCTGTATTAAAGTGTCAGAATTAGAGAGGCTGAGACCCACTGAACTATAGACAATGTAAAATGGGTAAATAATAAGGAAGCAGTGGATTCTGATAGATATTTCCTGGGTGTGTAGCTCAGTGGTAGAGCTCTTGCCTGCCATATGTAATGTCCTGAGCTAAAAAAAAAATTACACATTTATATATGCATACACACAACTTATTTTCATTTTATTTGAGAAAAGGTCTCACTAAGTAGCCCTGGCTGCCTAGGACACAGGACTCAGTGGATGGGGGTTGTAGCCACGTGCATCATCTAGTGTGTGGCCTTGGTAGTGTATATTTGCTTTCACTCGAGAAACTAACATCATTCTCTCAGGATGAGGGCACAATTGGACCCAGTCTTCTGGGGCACAACTCAGGAGAAAAGTTATAACTTGTGTATAGCTTTTTATCCTCACACTTCAACTCCAGAAGTCAGCTTAAAACGGGTGTGGTGACGCAGCTATAATCTCAGCACTTGGGGGGTTGAGGCCATTGTATCCACAGGAGCTCCTGCCCCTTAGATTACATAGTGAATTCAAGGCCAGAAAGGGGGGAGGGAGGGAGGGAGAGAGAGAGAGAGAGAGAGAGAGAGAGAGAGAGAGAGAGGAAGGAAAAAAGTTGGGGGTAGAGACATGGCTCAGCTTTAACTTCCAGAGGATCTGAGTTTAATTTCCAGCACACACGGCAACTCAAAACTGTCTGTAATTCCAGTTCCAAGGGATATGACACCTTCACACCAATGCACATAAAATAAAGTTAAATAAATTGTTTTTTTAAAAAGTCAACCCTCAAGAGTTGCTTGCCACCCCAGTAAGGACATGTGCCTCAGAGGTACCTGTACTAAACCCCAACAACCAGATTCCACCCAAATGTCCACCAGCAAGGGTCTCATTAAAGAAGTCAAAATGTCACAGAATGCCATCCAGCAGCAACCACAGACCCAGTGGTCCATTCACTACGACACACAGATGTATAGAACACACAGGTAGGACCCTAAGCAGCAATCCATTTCTGCTAACAGCAACGCTGCAGTTTGCACAGAGAAAGTTCTGGAGGGATGTACACTCAGTGTGACTTTTCTCCAGTGTGGGATTTTCTCTAGAGGGCTTCCTAAAACAAATTCTTCCGTTCCTGATTTATTTGTTTTATTATCTTGTGTATGATTGTTTTACCTGCATGTACCTCTGTGTGCCCAGTGAGGTACAGACAGAAGGAACCTGGGTCCTCCAGAATAATAAGTGCTCTTAATCACTGAGCCAACCCTCCAGCCCTGGAATTCCTTTAAAGAACCTGCATGTGGAGATTGTTAAAGAACAGCTTAACCATGTGTTTGCTCCTCAAAGAAACCAGATGAGTGAGGGATGCTGGGAATATGGTTCTGTGACAGAGCCATGCTCAGCAGGGGTGAGGCCCTGCAAAGAGGGGAGGGGAAGGGAGAGCGAGGTGGAGACACCTGTAATACAGCACTCAGAAGGCAGAGGCAGCATCAGACTCAAAGCCAAACCTGTCTCAAGAGAACAAAGAGAAAAAGTGAGAGGGTGGGGGATAATTTTTAAAATCTTAGGTCTGTGGGCTAACGAAATGGCTCAGTGGGCAAAGGCTTGCTGCCAAGGCTGAGAATCTGAGTTTGATCCCAGAGCCACATGGTGGAGCCATATTGACGTTTGCAGGCTATCGTGGACTGACACACACACACACACACACACACACACACACACACACACACACCTCAATTAAAACTCGAATATCGGTCAGTGGCAGAGCATTTTTCTGGAATATTTCAGGTTCAATCCTCAGCACTGAAGAGAAAACAAAATAAAACAACTCCCCCCTCCCCCCAAAAAACCCCCAAAACCGTTCCCAGGACTCTTAGCAGCTATAAATGCTTTGTGGACTTTGCAAGATAATTTTGATCCTTCGGGTGAACATGAGAGAGTCTTGTTGACCTTCTTAGGTTCCATATTATGTCCATGTCATTTAGACTATATCTGTCTTTGGAGTTCTGGAATGTTCTGTCCCATCCCTATGCCATCTTTTGAACAGCAAGTCCCTTTTAAAAATTTAAGCGGCTTCTCCTTTTGTTCCAGTTTGGAGAATGTACCTTTCCATGTGTTTTGATTTATTAATTTGGAAGTTCCTGGCATGTGTGGCCTGAGCCTGGTGGCTTGGGTTAGGTACCCGAAGCTCAGTGGTGAGTCTAGACTGTAGGTGGTCATTTGCCTAAGGCTGGGGCAGAGTATGACCTGGAGCCTCCACGCTGCTGACCACCAGGATGGAGGTCTGGGACTCACTACAGTAGGGGCTGGTGACACGGGGCAGAGACACAGCTATCCATGACTTTGAAGTCACATTTCAGAACCTCCTAGAAGAAAAGGGGGATGGGGCAAGAAGTGCATTGGCCAGGACAGTGGCTCCCAGGGACCTATGGGGACATGGCCACTAAGATCCTCCCTCTACACCTGGGTTCAGTTCCTCACATCACAGCCACCTATACCTCTGGTTCCAGGGAATCCTGCTCTCTGGCATTCACAACCACATTCACACATGCACACAAACTCATATGCACATACATACACATAAATAATAAAATACATCTTAATGCCAAAAGGAGAAAAAAAGGATTCACTCTCATCTCAGTCAGAGAGACCGAGATGCTGACACAGAGGGACAGAGGACTTGCTCCGTGTCATATGTGGGCTAGTGCTGGGGTCTTGGAGGACAGGCCTGCCCCACGTGCTTCAGGGCCTTCAGGCCGATCTGACAAAAGGAGGTAATCTCCTCTCTTGTGCCCTTGGTGTGCAAGTGTACAGATGAGGATGTCCAAATTCTCAGTAAGTGACAGGTCCTAATTTCTATTTCAGGCCATCTGCTCCTGGCCCAGACTCCTCTCTGGGCCCTTTGGTGACTAGGCATAGAGACATAGGAGACTTAGGAAGCTGGGTGCCTAGTTTTAGGCTCCACCTTTGTCTCCAGATCAGTCCTGCAGGGGGTGGGGGGCTCATCCCAGAGTAAATTGCATTTAACACCACCGGTGCATAAATGAGTGATGAGCATGTCAGCTGACCCCCATGGCGCTGCTCTAGGCATGTTGCTCATACCCTCAGATCTCACTGCTGTCTCCCCTTTGTTACAGTTGAGAGGACTAGCTAGGGTCCAGGAGAGAGGAGAAACTGCTGAGGAACACAGACTAGTGTGTATAGCTAGGGACCCAAACCTTGGAACAGTTATGAGCCACCTCAGGAGGGGACAAGCATCTTCCTGGGGCTTGATCCCTCATTTCAGGGACTTGGCCTCTTGTTCTGGCCCTACAGTGGCCTTCCCTCTTAGACCCTGCCTCTGCTCTCAGTGTCCTGTCTTCTTTCATTTATCCCAGATAGGACCTCAGGACATCTCTCAGACCCCAGAGGGAAACTGAGTCCCAGAGCAGTAAGAGGGAAGCAGCAAGTTAGAGATAAACCTTAATGTATTGTATTCTGGCCAGTCTTGCCTAGACAAATGACAGGCGAACCAACCTGTCAGGTGCTGTCCTCTGGGAATGCGGACATTTAGAAGCTAAACAGCTGCAGCCAGCTGTGAATACACTTCAGAGACAGAGGCAAGAGGAGCAGGATCCAAGATAATCTCCATGTACACAGTGAGTTTTAGGCCAGCCTGAGCTGTAGAGAACCCCATCCCCCCCCAAAAAAAATCCTGAAAATATAGCAGTGGAGAGATGCTCAGGATCAAAGAGTGCTCAGGATATTCAATGAGTTCCTGGAGCCCATTACAGAGCTCCCAAGTGCCTTAACTCCAGCTCTAAGAGATCCAATGCACGAGTGCACGCACACGCGCACACATGCACACACACAGAGGCATGCACACACTAATTAAATAAATCTTAAAAGGAGAAAACCAGCCAGATGGTGGTGATGGCAGTGGCAGCACATGCCTTCAATTCCAGCCCTTGAGAGGCAGAGGCAGGCATATCTGTTAGCAGAGAACCAGAGGTTGCAGAGATGGTTCAGATGGGTCAGTAGATAAGAATACTTTTCTTGCCGAGGACCTAGGTGCTGCTCCCAGCACCCACATGGTTCTTCACAACCATCTGTAATTCCAGTTCTAGGGCACCTGAGTCCTCCTTTAGACCTCTGAGAGCACCGGCACAGATATGAAACACACACATACATACATATAAAATATTCATACAGATAAAAATAAATACATCTCAGGGCTGGAAAGATGGCTCAGCAGTTGAGAGCATTGGCTGTTCTTCTGGAGGACCTGGGTTCAATTCTCAGCACCCACATGGTGGTTTACAATTGCCTGAAACTCCTCCTTCAGAGGATCCAAAACTCATACAGACATACATG
Organism: Sigmodon hispidus; assembly: GCA_004025045.1. Classification (NCBI taxonomy): domain Eukaryota; kingdom Metazoa; phylum Chordata; class Mammalia; order Rodentia; family Cricetidae; genus Sigmodon; species Sigmodon hispidus. The sequence continues at coordinate 34,881 of PVIH01005352.1, forward strand.
CGAGCAAAATACCAATGCACATAAAATAAAATAAATAGTTTATAAAAAAGTATTATTTTTAAAAAACAACAACCCAGGCCAGGCATGGTGACATATACCTCTAATCCCATCACTCAGAAGGCAGAGATGGCGAGGGGGAATCTCTGTGAGATTGAGACCAGTCTAAATTAGAGTGACATCCTGCCTTAAAATTTAAAAAACAAAGCTCAAGAGATTGTTCATCCAATAAAATGTTTGATATGCAAGCAGTGAAGGCCTGAGTTCAATGCCCAGAACTCAGACACTAATAATGATGATGATAATAATAATAATAAAACAACCAGATGTGTGTGGTTCTGGGCACATGTGACTCCAGTACCAGTGAGCAAACAGGAGGACCCCGGGGTTCCCTGGCTGGTCAGCTGAGCCTGCTCAGAGAGCTTCAGTCTAATGAAAGACTAGTCTCAGAAAATAAAGAGAGTTTGGCTGCTGAGGAACAACCATGGGTTTACCTGGATTCACATGCACAAGCATGCTGGCAGACACACACACACACCCCCTCATGCACCTACCCCCACACATAAGTTAGAAACAAAACAGCTCAAACCTACAAAAACAGACAGGCAAATGCAACAAAGTCCCTACCGAACAGCTGTGACTCTGGGACATCAGGTCCTGATGAGCCTAAGAAAGGTGCCTCTTCCCTCCTCCTCCCTCCCTCCCTCCCTCCCTCCCTCCCTCCCACTCTCTCTATTTTGTTTGTTTGATTGATTTTCAAGTCAGCGTTGCTTTGTGTAGCCTTGGGTGTTCTGGAACTTTCTCTGTAGAGAAGACTGATCTCAAACTTACAGAAAGATCCGCCTGTCTCTGCCTCCCGAGTAGTGCTGGGATCAAAGGCATGCGCCACCACTGCCTGGCAAGGAGGCACTGTTTCAAAAGAGGGCAAACAATAGTTTTGAAAGCTGAATACAAACTGGCCAGGTGGTCAATAAAAGACAGCTCATCAGTTACCAGCACTTGCTGTTCTTGGAGAGGACCCAGATTTGGTTCCATGTACCCACTTGGTATCTCATCATAACTCCAGTTCCAGGGGATCTGATGCCTTTTCTGGCCTCTGTGGGCACTACATACACATGATGCACATCCATGTGGGTGCACACTTATGTACATAAAACTAAACTAAGTCTTAAAGGGTGTCCATTGGTCTAAGGTAGGGCAAAGGCAAGAAGCAAAGGAGTGTTTGGAGGAAATGTTTTGCTCCATGGCTGGGAAGACACAGTCACCACTACAGTCCCCAAGCAGTCCCCCCCCACTCATCAGCAGGTGGCTTAGTACCATGCATGACACAGCCTGGGAATGCACACCAGCTTTCTGAGGGTGACAGGATTTTCACCATCCCATTGTATAGATTATAATGCCAAGGCATGAAAAGGATCCTGGAGGGTGGTGTGATTAGTGTGGGGACCTTTAGCATGTCAACCTCTTAGTCTTTCGACCCCACTTTGGGCTGCAGGGTGTGAATTTGACCCTGTGGGTGTTGGGAAACTGTGAGAAAGACCTACAAGTGGAGATCTGTGTCTTGCTGATGGCCTGGCTGGGAGATGGCTGTCATCGGATTCTGAAAGGAGTAGAGGGTGGCTGGGTGGGTGACAGGGTGACTGAAGACTTGTCAGAAAGCACCTTCCTTGGTGTCTGACCTTCACAGCATCTATGGGCACCAAGTACTTGGTGCATCAGAACTGTCTCACAGACAGCACATGCTGGTTGCTAGAACTTCAAAGCCAGGCCCTGCCACAGAGTATCTGGATCTCTTAGAGAAATCCTGAGCCTCCCTAACTACCTGTAAAATGGGCATAAGAACCACCACTCATCTCTAAGGTCTGCTGTAAGGATCCAAGGAGTTTATTCATACGAAGCCCCCAAACTGGGAGCATGAGGAAGCTTCTGTGATGGGTGGGTATTGTGCCTTCAAATAAGGAAACTGAGGCCCAGCCTGTTGTTCTCTGCAAGCTCAGGATGAAGCTCAAGGAGGTGACCAGGCCATCTGGCTCCAGAGCAACTTTATTTGAAGGCCTCCAAGAGCTGTTAGGGGTGTTATGGGGGCTGGCTGTGTAAGACCCTGTGCTTGTGGATGAGGAAAGGATCTAGAGTCTCACTGAGGAGGTCAGGGTCACCCAGTTCTCCAAGGGTGACTTCTGGGCCCCCAGAGGCGCCTCCTCTAACAGTTCCCAGGAGGCCCCGGCATTTCCCTTGGTGCCAGAGGATTGTTTTCAGCTGGCCTGGGCCCGCCTTGGGCTGCTGGAGACAGCCTCAGGCGTCATGGTCCCTCCTGGCTCCCCATTCTCGTCTGTGGGGTGGGGGCAACTAGTATTCGAAAAGGCCCCAAAATAAATGGGCCTCTTATCTGATCTCCCAGCTTGGACTGTTATCTGATCATTACATAATGGCCAGGCCAGTGGCCTCTCCTGCTGGCTGACGGCATGGAGGAGGCGGCCCCAGGCAGCCAGGCAATGCCAGAGGAACTGGGGTTCCTGAAAGTCTGGGGAGAGGGGAGGCAGGAAAAATCCAGAGAGCTGTAGGCCAGATCCTAGGCCATGTGTGGAGAGGCCAGGCATGTGTGTATGACCTTGATAGCGCATTCTGTTCTTCAGGACGCAGTCTTCTCCATCTAGGTAGGAGCATCCAAGCAGCCTAAGCTTAAGAAGAAGCACGAGTGAGGATGGATCAGAGGGAAACTGACAGACAAGGAGAGGGTAGTCATGCTTGAGTCTGTCGGGGTGAGGGGAGCTCCATGACTGCCCTACCCTCCTACCTCACCCAGCGTTAAACAGTCAATATCTACAGCAAATGCAAACAAGAAAGCTACACAAAGACCCACCATATGCCTTGCCTCACAATGTGTTCCCAGCAACCTGCAGGACTGTGTGTTTTTCTCTCTTACTACTGTTATTCAGATCAAGAAACTAAAGTCCCAGGTGCTGAAATCATTCCCCCAAACCACAGCTAGTCAGAATTAGATGTCCTGCCTGGCTCCCAGGGACTTGCTTTGAAGAAAAAATACCATATTCCAAAAACATTCGTGTCCTCAGCATATTGTGGATGGGACTAGATGGTAGGTCTGGGCTCCTACAGCAGACGACTGTATCTGTCCCAATTCTCTTCCCAAAATGGAGATGAGAAATGGTGCTGACAGGGGGTGAGGCAGACATTTTACCTCCTTCTCTGACCTCTGGGGCTTTGGGCTCAACGAGCTGACTACAAAGGTAGGGGAAGGAGTCGGTCAGGCCGCAGGCGCCTGGGGCTCAGGAAGAGCCAGCCTGCCCCTAGCCTCAGCACTGGCGTCAGCTGGATGTGAAGCCTGGCCCTCCTTGCCCATCTTTGATCTCCAAGAAAACAGGAAGTGAGCACGACAAGATGGAGACATAAACTTCCAAACAGTCTCCCTCCTATGTCCCTCCTCCACAGCCCCCCTTCCCCTCAGCACATTCCTTAGGACGAGGTGTAGGGGCCTCATTTCCTTCTTCCTCTTCTGCTGGGTCAGGGTGAAATTCCATTGCTCTCCCTTGGGACCAGACTTTCTGGGCTGGCCTGAAGCAGGCTGTGAGGCCTGCTCCCTGTGTGGCAGGAAATCCCCTCAACAGAAAAAGCCTCTCAGGGAAGGACACCTTGAGGTCAGAGGAGGGAAGCAGGCCCCTACCTTCCTTTGGTGTGAACTGACCTTAAGACTTGATGTCCACCATGGGTCCTGCCACTTGGGGTCACCTGACACAGCAAATAAAAATAGTGGAGAGCTGGGCACTGTGGTACACACCTTTAGTCCCAGCACTGGGGAGGCAGAGACAGGTGATGTCTGTGAGTTCAAAGCCAGCCTGGTCTATATAGTGAGTTCTAGGCCAACCAGGACCAAATATTGAGATCTCATCACAAAAACAAACAAAACCCATAAAACAAACCTATATCACCTTCCTTGTAAAAATAATTAAATTTGAATTAAAATTAAACTTAAGATAACCAATGAATAATTTTCTAGCATAAGTACATAATTATATACTTAAATTTATATCTTGAAAAATGATTCATGTTTATCTGAAATTTAGACTTAATTAATACCCTGACTTTTATCTTCTAACACTATACCTAGTAACACTGTGGCCCTGGAGAAGCTTTCTCTGACTCAGCCTCAGTTTCCCCATCTGTGCAATGCATGAAATGATATCTACCATGTAGGGTAGCTATGAAGACACCATGACCCCTTGAGCTCTGAGCTCGAACCAAGTCTGTAGAAAATGTTCAAAAAGTGAATGTGATATCTGGGCAGTAGTGGCCCTTGCCTTTAGTCTCAGCACTGGGAGGCAGAGGCAGGCAGATCTCTGTGAGTTTTAGGCCAGCCTGGTCTACAGAGAAAGTTCCAGGACAGCCAGGGCTGTTACACAGAGAAACCTTGTCTTGAAAAACAAAACATCAAAAAATCCAAACCAACCAAACAAGCAACAACAATAACAAAAACCCAGCCAAACACAAAATGAATATAATTGTACTCGGGTATAATGTAATCTCTGCCTTTGGGAAATGGAGGCAGGAATATGCAGAGGTCAAGACCATCCCTGGCTGTATGACAAATTTAAAGCTGAACTGGACTACATCAAATGTTGTCTCCAAATAATACTAATATTTTTTTTAAAAAAAGAATAAGAATATACTTGGTGCCTTTTCCTCCTACTCTAGGAATTGAACCTAGGACCTTGACGATGCTAAGCAAATATTCTACCACCGATTTACATTCCTTGCCTTGACTGACCTGCTTTCCCACTGTGCTCTGCCACAGGTCTTGCAGAGAGAGTCCATTGTGATCTACAGCATGTGGACCCCTCAAGGGGTGAGGTGACATATTCCACCAGCCAGGTCTCTGAAGGCTGCGTAGCTCAGGTTGCCAATGCTACACAGGAAGTCCACGTTCTCTTCATGGATTTTCCCAATGTGAGTACCTCTGCAGGTTTAGTGGGAATTCACGGGAAGAGGAGGTGTTGGGCTAAAGGATACTGTCCCTTGGCTGTTGCTGGGGCAGTGGCTGATGGGACCTCTTCTGAGAGGGCCATAGGGAGTGTGTGACCTTCTAGTAGCAGGAATGAAAGTATGACAAGACCCAGCTGGAGAGTGAGGGTGCTTGACAAGGGCGAGGACCTGAATTCAGTTCTCAGAACCTACAGAATAGAAGACCTGACTTCCTCAAGTTCTTCTCTGACTTCTGCATGTGCGTGCGCACACACACACACACACACACACACACACACACACACACACACACTACCAGCAGAGCCAGCCTCACATCTGATCTCCTCCTCCTCCAGGCCAGCCTCCAGATGTCAAATGCTTACTGTGTCAGGCTATACCTGCTCTCTGCTAGGAACAAGCATTTTTGATTGGTTGGTTGGTTGTTTTTTTTTTTTTTTTTTTTGCATGTAGCCCAGGCTGGCCTCAAACTTACTAGCTAGCTAAGGATGACTGAACTGATCCTCCTGCCTCCACCTCCAAAGTGCTGGGGTTATGGGCACATGTCACCACACCTAAATTATATGGTGTTAGGCTTCAGATTCAGGGTTTCATGCCTGCTAGGCAAACACTCTACCAAACATTCTATATCTCTAGCCCTGGATGTGTATGTGTGTATATACATATATATATAGTGTGTGTGTGTATGTGGTGTATGTGTGGTATGTGTGTGCTGTATGTATGTGGTGTGTGTGTGGTGTGTGTGTGGTGTGTGTGTAGTGTGGTGTGGTGTATGTATCTTCTCAAGGGTTCATCATAGCCTATTATTATTCTTATTTTTTTGAGGAGGAAAATGAGTCTGGCCTTGGGAACCAAGACATAAACCTAAAGCCAAAAGTCACACCAGAATCCTAGGGGCCCTAGAACCAAATTCAGGTGTCATTGGCCTGCCTGGGATGCAGCACACATCTAGCTGATGTGGACTAAGGTCACAAGAATGCATTAGGAGCATGGAGTAAACTTGCGACCAGCCTGCTCCTAAAACTGTTGAGTTGCCTAGCATTTGTGCAGTGATAAGAAGGTGCCCAGACCATCAATATCGGCGGGCCCTGCCTGCCACAAGGACTGTGGGCTTTGATAACCTCAAGGCACAGATAGCACCAAATACATTTTTTGTGGCTTTCATAAGGTTTGTAATTGTTTTTCAAGTTTGGTAACAGTATGGAAAAATAAGAGGTTTCCTGAAAGTTCATTTTGTTTGTTCTGAGGTCTTGGGCCTTACACCTCTTCTGGGTGATTGGGGTTCCCCTGGCAGCAGGGCCAGGCAGAGGAAAGCCCCAGCCAAGTAGCTAGATCTCTGGAACACAGATGTATAGACAGCTTCAGCTGGAAGTCAAGAGGCTGGTGTACCAGCAGGGGCACAGGGCAGGGTACCGCAGCTGCTAAAGGCTCAGGCAGGGCTTCCTAGATGAAAGGACAACACAGAGTAGATAGGTCCTCCCCAAATGCAGTAGACAGTGCGCACACGGGGAGAGAGAGCATTCACATGCACAGGGAGCGAGCTGCCTGCTCAGATTCTGCATGTGATAGGCAGGATCTTGCAGTCCACCTAGGAGCAGAGCTGGGGTGAGAAGGAAGATGTATGTATCACTTTTTAGAGACTTAGTTTTTAATCTATGGGTGATGACATCCATTGGAAGATTTTATTTTTTATTTTTTTTCAACTTTATTTATTTATTTATTTATTTATTTGTTTGTTTGCCTTGGTGTATGCCTGGAACTGGAACTACAGACAGTTGTGAGCTGCCATGTGGGTGCTGGGAATCGAACCCGGGTCCTCTGGAAGAGCAGACAATGCTCTTAACCGTTGAGCCATCTCTCCAGCCCCCATTGGAAGGTTTTAAAGGTTGAGATGGGGAGCCACAGTACCTCATGGATTCTAGAGTTTGTGGCAACAGAATCTCCCTGTAGCCCTCCCTGCTTTCTGGAGAACTCAGTCCATAGATCATGTGACTTCTGACCTACTAAGGCAGGCTTGCAGCTCTAGAGCTCTGCAGGGTATGCATTTGAAAGGGTGGTGGGAAGAGCCAGAGTCCAGGTGACCCAGCTTCAGCCCTGGATCTGTCATTGACCTGCACCTTACATGATGAATGGGACACAGAATATGCACCCCTCATGTTTTCCTTGGATTCAGAGGCTCACCCAAGAATTATGAAACAATAGAATCTGGTTCCAGGCTTGGCCCATTCCAAATAACTAATATGGTCCATAAATTAATGCATGTTCGTGTGGTGAATGCATCCAAGTGTGACCACGATACAGAATTTAGGAACGTGGCTTCTAGTCAGGCTTTGTAGCACATGACTGAAATCCTAGTTACTCAGAAAGCCGAGGCTGGGGGATGGCTTGAAAAACTGCAAGTTGATTCAGATCATCCTGGGTAGCACAGTAAGAGTTTGCTCAAAAAACAAACCAAGAAGAAAGAATAAGGCTTGTGGAGGCAGTGAGTCCTCATTTGAACTTTGGCTAACTTCGTGGCTGCATCACTGTTGGCAACCTGTCTGAGTCCTTTTCTTCCCACGGGAAACACAGAGATGATGATAGTCGTTCCTATCTCGCAGGTTACTGAGACTCCAGTGGATAATACAGACAAAACACAGAGTGCAGAACTTGCCCAGAGGGAGAATTCTAGTTTGACATCTTTAAGTTTTATTGTTATTATTACTTTTTTTCTGAGTTCCATTTCTCACCTGTAAATACCTGGGTGTGACCCAGTTTCCAACATCTTCCAATCAGATCACTCTTTGAATCCTCTGGAGAAGAGGCTGAGCCTGGAGATCATTTCAGGCAGGCTACCTAAGGTCCAGTCCATAGACTTCCTGGCCTCCTTGGTTCAAGGACAGCATCTGTCTGTGACCCTGTTCAGTCTTGGTGCTGTGAGCACTGAGAAGCCTGGAACTTATTTTCCTCCCAGATAGTCTCCAAGAACAAGGTTCATGCAACACTTCCTCGTCACCAACTCTGCCCAGGTGCTTGCTATATGCCTAGCCTGTGGTCAAGAATACAGACCGAAAATAAAACTGAGCCACTCACAGGCCAAGAATTCCTATAATTGAGTGATGGCCTTGGCAGTGTTGGGGTAGGATGGGAAGCTGTGGGGGACAGGAAGTTAGCCACTGATGTGGAAAGAAAGGCATTGACTCGGTGTTACAGAGCTTGTGTACCATGCCTGGGCCCTGGCTTTCCCACAGCATCTCATAAACAAAGGCAGTCAGTCGTACAGCACTCCAGAGGCAGGGGCGGGCGGGTTAGGGGTTCCAGGTCAGGATGGAGTGGAAGCCGGGCAGCTAAGGGCGCTGCATGCTCTTTCAGAAAGCCCAGGTTCAGTTCCCACCACCCACATCAGGCAGCTCACAACTGCCCGTAACTCCAGCTCCAGAGATCCAGCACCCTCTCCTGACCTCCATAGGCACCACATACACATTATTAAAAATAATAGTTTTAAGTTCAAGGCCTTCCTAGCCTATATGTTGAGCCAACCTGTGCTATATGAAGACTTTTATATATATATATATACAGAAAGTAAAAGAAAGGAAGGAAGAAAGAAAGGAAAAGAAAAAATAGATCTATGTCTAGCTAGAAAGCAGAGTCAAGGGCATGAGACAGAGCATGACACATACAAAGGCCACAGGCACAGGCATGGGCCGACAGCCTAGTGGGGGTGGTACTGCCTCTGTTCACCTTTGGCCTCCTTTGTCAGTCTCTGGCACAGAGAAATGGCTTTCCCGTCTATCCTCACATGTCCTCGGAACCCTCGGCTTTCCTGTGTGGGGGTGGCAGATGAGTGATGGCAGCCAAGAACCCCAGGGAAATGGCAGTTGGGGTGTATGTGTCTGTTTCTGTCTGTCTGTCTCTGTCTGTTGGTCTGTGTGTGTGTGTGTGTGTGTGTGTGTGTGTGTGTGTGTGTGTGTGTGTGTATGTGTGTGTGTGTGTTGAGGAAGTCTGTAGACAAACCTGGGCCTGTTGAGCAGGGGTTATCTCACTGAGTCCCCAAAGGACAGGCTGGAGCCTGGATTCCAGGAAGGACCTAAGGTCACATCCTGATCTTCAAGACAGGAACAGGCCTGGTGTCTCAGCGATTCCCATCAGGCTAACTACTCTGCTCTGCTGTCCTAGACCTGGGCAGCCAAGATCAGCTGGCTGATGACTTGCTCCCCTCCTGGGCAATTTCAGAGAGTCCCTTCCTAAAGATTGGAGCCAGTGAGGCCCTGACTCATGCGTAGGCAGAGGGGCAGAGAAAGAGCTGCTGAGGCAGGAAGCCAACAAGAACCCCAACAGTCTTCCTTAGACTGTCATGAAAAATGTAAGGGGCTGCGGAAGGCAGGGTGGCCTTTCTGTCACCCCTTTCCCGTGGCAGCCCTGTTCCACAGTGGGAAGCCTGCAGCAGTACAAGGGTGTACCCGGAGTCCCTCTCTTAAGCTGTCCCCAGAACCTCTGAGTTTCCTGCTGGGTTGTCCTTGAGCCTATTCTGCAGACTGCATGGAAGTAACTCTTGTTAATAGCCTCCACAAAAAGACCTTGCTGGCCTGATGTGAGTCGGCTTTGGGGGAGGCCCAAGACCAAGCTGGAGCTTCTAGGCTGGGCTTCCCCCATCTGGACACATGAGCATCCCCACTATGCATCAGGGCAGATTATAGAGGCTGAAGTTGATGGTAGTGGTACATACCTCAGAGCTCTGTGAGTTCGAGACCAGCCTGGTCCACAGAGTGAGTTCCAGAACAGACAGGGCTACACGGAGAAACGCTGACTCAAAAAAAAAAAAAAAAAAAAAATCAAAAAAACAAAAGAAGCAAGAGAGAGAGAGAGAGAGAGAGAGAGAGAGAGAGAGAGAGAGAGGAGAGAGCGCACCTGAGACTAAATTTAGTCCCTGGGACTGGGGCTGTCGTTATGTCCTTGTCCTAGGCTTCATGGATGATGAGCAGGTTAGGAACAGTCAGAGCTACATAGTGAGACCCTGTCTTGAAAAAACAAAACCCATCACCATCAAAATTCTAAATTTTTTTTTAATCTCTTCTAACAGTCTTGGTTTGAGGGACTTGTGCTTTGTCTGGTGTCGGGACTGGCTTCCGTTTGCTTGGCTGTTTGCTTCTCTTGCTTTGATGTGAAGTTTTTGGGCATCTTTGCTGGCTGAGTGTGCTTCTCAGAGACAGCATGTAGCTAGTTCCTGTTTTATCCAGCCCTTTAGTCTGTGAACTTGTGATGGTTTCTGTGTCTTCCAAACACCAGGATTACAGGCTGAGCCTTTGCACTGAGCTCAAAACACAATCTCTGTGAAACTATTTACGAGCTGGGAGTGAACTACAGACTGAGCTCCAGGATAGCCAAGGCTGCACAGAGAAACCATGTCTTGAAAAAACAAACAACACAAAATTTCAGGCCAGATGTGGTGGTACATGCCTTCAGTCCCAGCACCTGGGAGTCAGGAGCAGGCAGATCTCCGTGAATTTGAGGCTAGCCTGGTCTACACAGTGAGTTTCAGGCCAGCCAGAGCTACACAGTGAGACCCTGTCTCAAATAAAAACAAAAAGCTGGGCAAGCTTTGAGTTCTAGGCTAGCCTGGCCAGTCAAGAGTCCCTGTCTCAAAAAAAGAAAAAAAAAAACATAATAGGGGGCTGGAGAGATGGCTCAGCGGTTAAGAGCACTGACTGTTCTTCCAGATGACCTGAGTTCGATTCCCAGCATCCACATGGCAGCTCACAACTGTCTGTAATTCCAAGATCTGACACCCTTACACAGTTATATATGCAGGCAAAACACCAATTCATATAAAATATAAATAAATAAATTTTTAAAAAATTATAATAGAGCTGGAGAGATGGCTCAGTTATCAGGGACACTTCATGCTCTTGTACAGGGCGCCAGTTTGGTCTCCAACACCCATGTCAGGTGGCTCACAGCCACATATGATTGCAACTCCAGGGGACCTGACTCTCTCTTTCTCTCTCTCTCTCACACACACACACATTAAAAACATTTATTTTGGAGAGGCAGGCATGATGCCGTATACCTGTGACCTGTGACCCTAGTACTCAAAGACTGAAGCAAAAAGATGTTAAGTTCCAGGCCAGAGCTACACACAATGAAATCTTTTAAAAAAAAACAAAAACAAAAACTTTATTTATTTATTTATTTGCCTTGGTGTTTGCCTGGAACTGGAACTACAGACAGTTGTTAGCTGCCATGTGGGTGTGGGTGCTGGGAATCGAACCTGGGTCCTCTGGAAGAGCAGACGGTGCTCTTAACCGCTGAGCCATCTCTCCAGCCCCACACAATGAAATCTTACCTCAAAACAATAATAATTGGGGCCAAGCATAGTGTCATATGCCTGCTTCCCAGTTCCTCTGGAAGCTGAGGCAGGAGAATCACTTGAGTGCAGGTCAAGAGCCCAACTCTTAAAATAAAAATGGAGAATCCGACCTGGGATTTTAGAATCTACTGATGGATCTGGGAGTGGGAGTGAGCTGACTGAGCTGGGTACCACACAGCCTGCTCTGAGGCCAATCACACTGCATCCTTACAAGTACACAGGCGCGTACATTGTCTAGCTCATCCTCCAGACCAGGAAACTGAGGCCCAAAGAGGAAGAGTGACTGTCCAGAGCCACAGAGTGCACTTTTCAAGTGAGGTTTGTCTGGCTCTGAGCTCTTTCTTCTTGTGTGTGCTGTCTGAGTCTGCTGAGGCAGACCCAGGGCCTCCACTGGGCTGGACCTGGGAGGGTGGGGGTTACAGGCAGACCCAAGGCTCCACTCCTAGAAGAATTGCTGGAAACGGCTTTCTATAAGTGGCTACTGGTACTCAGGGCCTCTTCACTGAAATCCCCCTTTCCCGACACCAACAATGGCATCTGGAACAAAAATAGCACTTGGTCTCCTGTCCACCCACTCATAGAGAGAATGGGGCTGGTAGGCCTAGGGGCAAGGAGCTGGCACATATGTCATCCTGGCTGGGCCTCAAGATGCCCAGGAGTCCATCCTGGAAATGGGCAGCCCAAGCTGTGAGCTGGCAGACCCCTTTCCTTACTTCTCAGAGGGTGAAGAGGGGAAATTAGCATGCGTGCAAATGGCCCCCAGGGTGAGTCAGGGTGGAGGGAAGGGATGTGGTTACTGTGGAAACCCTGGCTGAGTTCTTCTGGTAATGCCAAGTCTGGGAGCACAGAGTCCCTGGGAGACATGCTTTTCAGCCTTTCCATGTTCCCACAGTGCCTACTGTGACCCTGGCCCTGTGCCCCCATAGGGAAGGTTCACATGACAACAGAGTGGCAGGTTTGCTTTATGAATTCTGAAAGAATTGCTGAGACTTGTTACAGGCATCCCTGAAGTCCCAGCCTCTTGACTCCTGGCCCCTCCTTCAGCATGACCATGCTCTGACCTCTGCTTCCTTTCCTTCACTTCCTCCATGCAGAGGCCCTCCTGATCTTGACTTCTAGCCCTTTTCTGCTCCCATTTCACAGATGAGAAAAAGGAGGCACTAAAGGACAGCAGCTATCATCAGACAACTGCACGCCTCTTTCCTCCTGCTCAAAGTTCCTGCTGCTGCAGCCTGGGGCCATCCTCCCTCCTTGTCTGCACATGTCTCTCTTTATAGTCTGCTAAACTATCAAGCCCATCTATTGCTACCTATGTGTCTTGAAATCTCCCCTCTAGAGGAACATGGATGGAGCTGGTGGCCATCTGGGTTAGAGGGAGACAGAAGGGTCACACTCCTGAAATGCTGCTAATGTGACCTAGACTATTGATCCCAGAGTCTGTCTGGGAGACTTCTATCTAGCCAGAACCTCTATTTCCACATCTGTGAGCTGTGAGAATATCTGAGCCAGCTGTGGTCAGTCTGCAGGTGCTGCATGTTCAGCACAGACTGTAGCATGAATTCAACTGGACCATGACACATTAGAAGCACACAGTTCTTTTACGGAGGTAAAAGCCCCTGATTCAAAGTGTGTAGTCTAGCTGAAATGACAAGCTTCAGATTCAGGGAGAGACCCTGTCTCAAAAGAAAACAGACACATAACTGTAATCTGTTGTCTGAACTAACAGTATACAGCAGTCAGGGTGAAGATGTCAGGCCTGACACCAGGGTGGGTTGTGCGCTTTCCTCCAGTAAATGTCATTCGTTCTTTCTCTTCACTTATATATATATGTGAGGCAGAGGTGGGTAGATCTCTGTGAGTTCAAGGCCTAGTCTACTGTCCATACGGTAGATCTCTGTGAGTTCAAGGCCTAGTCTACTGTCCATACCAGCTAGCGCTACATAGTGAGATCCTGTCTCATAAAGAAAACAAGAGTGTATGTATTATGAATGTGTCTATATGAGGAGATGTGAACAGAAGCGCAGGTACCCATTGGAAGCCTGAGGCATCAGATATCCTGGAGCTAGGTCTCCACCAGTCAGTTGTGAGCTGCCTGGTGTTGGTATTGTAAGCCAAACTCAGATTCTCAGGAAAAGCCATAAGAACTCTTAACTGCTGAGCCATCTCTCCAGCCCCTCCATTTTGAGCATTTTAGTGCTCAAAATGCCATGTGTATAATGTAGAAAGATAGAAAGATAGATAGATATAAATAATAAAAAAAAAACCGGGGGCTGGAGAGATGGCTCAGAGGTTAAGAGCACTGACTGTTCTTCCAGAGGACCTGAGTTCAATTCCCAGCAACCACATGGTGGTTCACAACCATCTGTAATGACATCTGGTGCCCTTTTCTGTACACTGTATACATAATAAATAAATCTTAAAAAAAAAACAAAAACCCACACACACACCACATACACACTACATACACACACATCACACACGCACACACACACCACGCATACTACATACACATGCACACATCACATACACACACATATACTACATATGCGCGCGCGCACACACACACACACACACACACACACACCACATACACACACACCACACACACACCACACACACACACCACACACACACACACACACACACACACACACACACACACACACACAGAGTAAATAAATAGAGAATTTCCCTGGTGCCAGGAGGTGGCTCAGGGTGGCACAAGCATGCATGAGGGCCTGATTTTCGATCGCTAGCACCTACCTAGAAGCTGAATGTGGCTGTGTCCCTGTAACCCCACTGCTGAGGAGTAGGGAACAGCTATGTCTCCAGGACTTGATGGACAACTAGTCTAACCAAGATTGCATGTACTAAGAGAAACCCTGCCTCAAAAACTAAAGTGGAAAATGGCAGGAAATTTACCCCAAATTGAGTCTGGTTCCTACATGTGCGCACAGGCAAGTGAGTCCAAGCATGCGCACATACACCACACACACTAATAAGAGTTAAAATAGAGGACCAGAGATTCAAATCCCAGGTCATGATTGCTTGTAACTCCGTTCCAAAGGATCTGACGCCCTCTTCTGGCCTCCACAGGGTTCAGTCATGCACAAGATCCAGAGACTGCCTGTGTGCTTTGCACATAAAATAATAATGGCTTTTTAAAAGAATTAAAATAAAAATAATAACCTAAAGAAAGCACTAACATGACAAAAACCACTCATCACACATGGAAAACAAAGTGATACAATGTTTCTCTTTTCCTCTTGTTGTTTTAAAGAGTAAGCTTGAACAGATTATCAGGGTCATTTACTGAATAGCGGAAATATTTCTGAGCAGATTTTTCCAGGGGCTGAAACGCTTGTCTCTGCCTTTGTGACATCAGCTGGAAAACAACAGGATACCCTAAAACTTTCCACGGATGCCTCTGTGGTAAACCAGTGCTCTCCTTTCTGATGGAGACTGCAGTCAGCTGCTGTCTGGGAACTGCCAGAGACTGTGTCTGGAAAGATTTCCATTATCTTTGTTCTCCTGGACACCAAGCAGCTTCTAAGCACGGAGCCTGCCCTCCCTTCCCACCACCAACCCATCCTGTGGGCTCCGAAGACACTCTGAAGAATTTTAATCTGGCCATCTTCTCTTCCTTCTTACTCTTTTAGACATAGAGGTGTGACATCCCCAGGCTTCCTTGGAATTATGGGCAAGTGACCTCACCTCTCTTCGACTCAGTTTCCTAATTTGTGCGAATTTTAATGGTTCCTACCTCTTAGGTTGTTTAAATGTAGGTGGAACCAGGGCCTGTACATGTGTTCTGCCACGGAGCCACATCTCCAGCTCTAGGAACAGTTAGGGACACCTCAAAGTGAGCTGGCATCAGAGTGGCCTCCGAGGGCGAATCAGAGGGGAGGGGGGGGCACTGAGAGAGGACTCACTGCGCCTGTGCATAGAATATTTTCAGATGCTTATAGGCCTGGTTTACAGCAGCTTCGCAACATAAAGTATCCTGTGGGGATGTGATGGCATGTGCTTGAAATTTCAGCACTTGGGAGACTGAGATAGGCAGGAAGAATAAAAAGTTTGAGGCCAGCCTGTGCACAGAGCAAGAACCTGTCAGGAGGAGGCGGAGGCCAGAGGGAAGGACTGGCCTTGCAGTCCTGACCGTTGGATGAAGATAAGAATCATCGTAATTAGTTTTTTCCTCTTTGTGACTGGCTGACACTAATCTCATTCATTCACTCAGTATGCCTTCTTTCTTTTTTAACTTATTTGGTTCTTATTTAATTTGTATTTATTTACTTATTGTGTCTGTGTGCTGTGTGTGCTTGTACCACAGCCCTGGTGTGGAGGTCAGTAGATGGCTTGCAGGAATTGGGTCTATCCTGCCATCATGTGGGTTCTGGGGATTGAACAAGAGTTGTCAGACGTGGTGGCAGTACTCGCTGAAAGGCCCTGCTAGTCCCTCATGTTTTCTAGGCATGTAAGAGGCCAGGTGCACACAGGTAACCACCGAGTCAAGCCGAGCAGGCCAGGTGGAATGACTGCCATCCATACATGAATCATTCCTGGCCCACCCCGTCAAATCTGACTGATAGATCTGTGTCTCTGATTCTTCCCCAGGTGCCACAGGTGGATCTGACTCTTCAGGCATCCAAGCAGAACAGCACTGGAGCCCGAGAGGTGCTCCTGGTTCTTGTTTCCAACAAAACTGTTGTGGTGAAGTTCCACGCCCCAGAAATCCCATTGCACCTGGCCTACGTGAGTGTGTGACCCCAACCCCAGACCAGCTGTGGGAGTTCCCTGCCTGATGTCCAGGTGGCCATGATTCAAAATGGCCGTGCCTTGAGTTCCACAGCACCCAGGGGTGGAGAGGACTGTAACAGGAGTCTGGACCAGAAGGTGGATGGATACAGCAATTCAGGACACCATAAAGGAAGGATGGGGGCTAGCAACAGGACCCAAAAGAGATGGAAGTGGGCAGTAGAGGTGAAGACCCTCTCACAGATAGACCAGCATGCCTGGCGCCATGGAAAATCCTCTCCTAAGTCCAACCACAAAGGCCCAGCTTCCCTTTCCAGAGTGTCCTTCCCCTTACCACTGAGTTGGGAGAGTCAAGTCAGTCATGGAATGACACTTGAAACACTTACGAAGGCTGGCCAGAGGGTCACTACAGCGGCCCTAGGTCACGTCTCTTACTTGAACATTCACAACGAGAGCCTTGAACCTTCTGTGTGCAGATCACCACCCACAGGCAGAAGCCTGCCTTATGTCAGGCCACAAGCCAAGAGACTGACAACCTCAAGCTCTTTAGTCACCACAGTGACCCTGTTTACTGAGGTTACTGCCTGCAAAGCACACAGTGTGCATGCACCAACATACCTCTCTCGTTGTCAAACAGTCTTCCTGAAGCCCTTCGGGCTGCTTTACTTCAGCTCAGAGGAACTTGGAGTCTATGATCCTGCTTCCTCTAAACCTGTTCTCCTCTCCATCACCTCCTCCAGGAAATCTTCATTTCCTGTCTTAGCCCCCAGAGCCCAAGGGTCTTAATGGAGTCAGTGAGGCTTTGGTTCCACACAGATTCTCTGGTCCTAGCCAACCAGAAGACTGGTCTTGGTTCATGTTTCCTTTTAAACTTTATGTGTCTGGGTGTTCTGTGTGCATGTGTGTCTGTGCACCACACATGTGCTGTGTGCCCATGGAGGCCAGAAGAATATTGAATTCCCGAGGACTGTTACAGATGTTTGTGAGCCACCATGTGGTGCTGGGAATTGAACCTGGGTCCTGAGGAAGAGTAGTCAGGATTTTTAAAACACTGGGTTGTATCTCCAGACTCTCCCTTTTTTTGTTATTGTTGTTGCTACTTATTAAATAAGTTCCTCTGCCTTCTATCACTTTAAAGGATGTCTATGTAGTTTCTCAATGGTGAGGTTCCCAGGGCAGGTATCACCCATCTGTTTTTCAATCACACATTATTTTTCATGCCTTTCTTCTTTTTCCTTCCGCCATGCATTGGCAGCACCTACCCTATGGCAGGTGTCAAGGTGTAGCTAGTACAACAACAGGATCCCCAAGGAACAAAGACTTGGCACCCACAAGGTGTTGAGTACTGTGTGGGGACAGGTACTTGTCTCCTTCACACACCCTCAGAATGTATAGGGTACAGACAGTAGCTACACAATGATGCCATTATATGTGGCTTGAATGCACTGTAGGAAGGGTAAAGTTAGGACAGATGGGCAAACAAATGTGTGCCTCTGCGTATCACTTGTATGCTGTAGGGAGATGGGACAGATACAGCTATGCTAGAAGAGGTACCTGGAGGCCTCTGAGCTAACTGTGACCTTTGAGTCTTGGCCTTCCTGGTTCTGGCCTCTTTTCTGCCAGTTGACTGAGCTGACTCCTCAAATTGGTTTCTGACGTACATGATCACAAGTAACTCAGCACTCTGTGTCTCCACAGGACCACAACCTGATCTTCTTTTTAGAGCAGCCAAAAGTCAGCAGCATCACATCATTGCAGTCCCATACCTCCAGGAAGCAGATCCTTGACTGGGCAGCCAAAAAGAGTGCCATCACCTCGATGGCAACACTGGATAATCCCAAAAGCATCATCCTCCGACTGGGCCAAGGTCAGGTTCTTTAGTTGCCTCTGGGTTCAGGTTCAATTGCAGAGGAAACTGAGCAAACTCTTGACTGGGGTGCTACACCCACCATCCCATGGTGGCGCATGATTTGCTCAAAGTCACACATGCCTGAATGATGCCCTTTGTAGCTAGTGACTGCTTCTTTATCAAGTATCAGATAGGAAATGGCAGATTTTCTTCTTGACCTTGAAAATCCCAGCACAAGAAGCTAGAGATGTGGCTCAGTTGTTGGAGGGTTTGCATAGCACTAAGCCCTGGGTTCCATCTCCAGCAACCCCCATACATAGATTGAACATGGTAGCACAAACCTGCAATCTGAGCACGCAAGAGGTAGAGACAGGAGAATAAGGAATTCAAGGTCATCCTCTGTGACATAGCAAGTTCAAGGCCAGCCTGGGCTACACAAGTCTTTAAAGGCTTCAGAGTGGACTGACAAGCATGTACACCTAAATCAGGCCCCATGTGTAAAGCTATCATGGTGATATACACATGTAACCCCAAAAGTGGGGAGGCAGAGACAGGAGGATCCGTGGGGCTTGCTAGCAAGTCAGTATAGCTAAATCAATGAGCTCCAGGTCCAGTGAGAGACTGTGTCTCAAATAAGATGGAGATCAATTGAGGCAGGCACCTGACATACGCTGATGTGCCAGATGGGGATGAGGGGACCACCTCTGATGTGTGCCATGAGCTCACTCCTTATGCTAATCCTGTGCTGGCACACAAGACACAAAAGCTGTACACCCATCACTCCTCACTCATGAGGCTCTATCCTGAACGTCCTCGCCACTGCCTCTGTTGAGGATGGGGTAGGGACTCTCTGATACGATTGTCTTCACAGCCCCCAGTGCACCACCCTACTGCTTGTCTGAAGCCCATCACGACATGGGTCTCACACTGGGATGGCAACCTCAAGCACCCACCCAAGTCCAAGGCTGCCATTTGAAAGATGTGACTGGCCACAAGGAGGCATACATCCTAAGGGTCCTGCCGGGTTCTGAGACCAGGTAAGGACACTGGCCTCAGGGAAGGGCTCTCCCAGTCAATCAGATTCTATCCCCCTGGCATAGCAGTTACTTCCCTATTGCTGCGATGAAACCCCATGACCAAGAGAGTTTATTTGGGCTTATGGTTCCAGAGGGTCAGAGTTCATGATGGCAGAATACACAAACCACAAACAAGAGGCAGAGAGTTCACACAAAGCCTGCCCCTACTGATCCATGTTCTCCAGCAAAGTCCATCTCCTATGCCTTCCCAAACAACATCATCAACAGCAGCCAAGTATTCAAATGCCTGAGATTTAACTGTGACAGCTCATTCAAACCAACACAGCAGGTCTGCCCCCATACTCAAGCCTACATTTTGTCCACATTGACCCGTCCTTTACCTGCTGTAGGCCCCGGACAGTGACCGTAAATGTGGAGCTGAGCTGTGAATCTGGGGATCTGGATGCCATCCTCATCCTGCAGGGCCCTCCGTATGTGTCCTGGTTCATCGATGCCAATCACAACATGCAGTTCTGGGTGAGCCTCACACCCACTCCAGCTGGAGACCTTGTGGTCATCCACCTTAACTTTTTTTCTTTTGTATTATCTTTTTTCTTTTTCAAGACAGGGTTTCTCCCAGTGTTGGATTAAAGGCCCGTACCATCATTGCCGCCCTACCCAGCCCACCCCAACTTTTCTACCTCTGTTCTTCTTCTGTTGTTAATTTAGAGGCCCTTCCTCTGGGAGTCTCTTCACCTAGCCTGCTGGGTCAAGGAAGACCCCTAGGGGGACCCCTGAGCTGGGTTAGAGGGCAGAAGGGTAAAGTGGACTGAGAGGGAAGGGTGGCCAGGCAGAGGGGAAGAAGGGACTCAACACCTGGTGGCCCCTGCTACCCTTTTTGCCTTTAGACCACAGGCGAATACTCCATCAAGATCTTTCCAGAAAAGAAGTTCAAAGGCTCCGTGCTCCCAGACACCCCTCAAGGCCTGATAGGGGAGGCCCGCAAGCTCAACGCCAGCCTCATAGCAGCCTTTGTCACGCTCCCTCTGGCCAGTGAGATCTCACTGAGGGCCTCTAGCTGTGGTGAGCCCCAGCCCTGTGACCCTGTCCCAACTTCTGGTGTTCCCTCCAGTCTTTGAGCTTGGGCCAGCCTCTGAGAGCTTTGCTGACCTCACCTGCCCCATGAGAACATTGGGTGGTTAGCCACCCAGCAACTCAGCCCACAGTGAGCACCCAGTGACTGTCCACTCCACTCACCTCTGACCCCACAGGTGCTGTGCCACAGACCTCACCTGCACCAGTTCTGACCACGCCTCCCAAGGACAGGTGCAACCCTGGGCTACTCATGTCCCTGATCCAGCCAAAGTGTGGCAATGACATGATGACTCTGACACTCAGTAAAAAACATGTGCAGGTAAATGAATCCCTGCCCCTCCTTCTCAGGATGGCATGGACAGGGGCCTAGTCCAGGCAGTAGGGCCAGTCATATCCTTGGCAAGTCCCAATTTTCTCATTTGTGAAATGCAGTTGGAGCCTAGCACAGAGCCATGCATGTATATTTCCAGAACCCAGGGAGCTGATCTGGGAGGATGGTGAATTCCAGACCAGACTAGGCTACATAGAAGGTCCATATAGGAAAATAAGGGCTCAAGGTCATCCTCAACTACATAAAAAATTTGAGGATAGCCTAGGCTACATGAGCCCCATCTCAAAACACCAGTAATAATAATGCTAATATTAGGTAGCCATTATTAATCTTAAATGCTGGCATGGTCTTGGATAGCCTAGGTTGGCCTTGAACTTGCTATGTAGCCTTGTAGCTAAGGATGACCTTGACTTCTTTTTTTTTTTTTTTTTTTTTTTTTAAACTTTATTTATTTACTTATTTCCCTTGGTGTTTGCCTGGAACTGGAACTACAGACAGTTGTGAGCTGCCATGTGGGTGCTGGGAATCGAACCTGGGTCCTCTGGAAGAGCAGACGGTGCTCTTAACTGCTGAGCCATCTCTCCAGCCCCGACCTTGACTTCTAGTGTGCTAGGATTATGTGCATGTTACTCTGTGCCCAACTTTCAATTTGCTTTTGACCAAATGAAAAACATGCCATATGCTGACTCACCCTTTTGGTTTAGTCTTCTGCATTTTGGCTTGTTTCTCCCCTCCCCCGCCCACTACCCAGGCCTGGGGGTGGTGGTGGAACCCACCTGGGGCCATAAGAATATTCCAAGCCTGTGCTCTACTGCTGTGTCCTCAGCCCCACTACAGAGAATTTAACATGCCTGGCTTTGCATCCATGCTCGTGTGGAACTTGCTATGTGTACCAAACTGGCCTTGAACTCAACAGAGATCGCCTGCCTCAGTTTTGTAAGGATTAAGATTAAAGATGAAGGCTGGAGAGATGGCTCAGAGGTTAAGAGCACTGACTGCTCTTCCAGAGGACCTGAGTTCAATTCCTAGCAACCACATGGTGGCTCACAACCATCTATTTCTGTATACTATATACATAATAAATAAATCTTAAAAAAAAAAAAAAAAAGTAAAGACGCACAGGGTTGAGGATGTAGTTTAGAGGTAAAGGTCTTGTCCAGCAAGCACAAGGTCCTGGGTTGGTCCTCAGTTCCTAGGGTTTGGGGGTGGGTGGAATAAAAAACAAAAAGATACCCCTCCCAACAACCCAAGGTGATGGGCACACACAACCTTTGCTGGATGTGGTGGCACACACCCTTAATCCCAGCACTCAGGAGGCAGAAGCAATTGAATCTTTATTCGTTGGAAGCCAGCCTGGTCTACAGATTGAGTTTCAAGACAGTCAAGACCACAAAGAGAAACTCTGTCTCAAAACCAAAACAACAACAAAGATTGCAGGCATGTATCGCCATGCCTAGGTTCTTTTAATTATTTTTTAAACAAAATTTTTGAGTTATTTTTTTAACGTATTTTGTATTTTTAATGTATTAATGTATTTTTGATACCCAACTCTTTTTTAAAATATTCATTTTTATTTTATGTGAATTGGTGTTTTGCCTGCATGTATAACTGTGTAAGGGTGTCAGATCTTGGAATTACAGTTGTTAGCTGCCATGTGGTTGCTGGGAATCGAACTCAGGTCTTCTGGAAGAACAGTCAGTGCTCTAAACCACTGAGCCATTTCTCCAGCCCGTATTAATGTATTTTTATTTAATGTATTTTAGTGTGTTTTGCCTACATGTGCATCATATGTGTGCAATGCCAATGAAGGCCAGAAGAGGTCACTGGATCCCCTGCAACCAGAGTTACATGGTTATGAACTACCATGTGTGTGCCAGGCACTGAACCCAGATTCTATAAGAGTAGCTAGTGCTCTTAATCACTGAGCCATCTTTCCAGCTCCTCCTTTTAACTTTTGAGCATCAAAA
Source organism: Sigmodon hispidus (assembly GCA_004025045.1). Classification (NCBI taxonomy): domain Eukaryota; kingdom Metazoa; phylum Chordata; class Mammalia; order Rodentia; family Cricetidae; genus Sigmodon; species Sigmodon hispidus. The sequence goes on from PVIH01005352.1 coordinate 57,232, forward strand.
AAATTTTTAATTAAGATGGAGCTGGACAGATGGTTCATAAGTTAAAAGCATTTGCTGTTCTTCAGAAGACTTGGGTTTGATTTCCAGCACCATATAATAGCTCACAACCATCTGTAACTCCAATTCTATAAGGTCTAATGTCCTCTGCTAGCTTCTGAATGTACTGCATACATGTGATGTATGGACAGACAGACATTCAGGCAAAACACTACACACACACATACACTCACACACATGCACACACTCACAATCCTCAGCAATGCAAAAAATAAAAATAAAGAGGACCTTCTAGTTACCCACCCTCCACAGTCATTTTTTTCCTGGCCTTTCCGAAGTCTCTCTCAGAACTTTGATAGATCATCCACGTCCCCTAAAGACACTTAGATAAGGATTGGTTTTACTTCTTTTTTAATTTATTTTTTAATTTTATGCGCATTGGTGTTTTACCTGCACATATGTCTGTGTGAGGGTGTCAGATCTTGGAGTTACAGACAGTTGGGAGCTGCCATGTGGTTGCTGGGAATTAAAACAGTCAGTCACGGTCCATGACATAAACACAACAGATGGAATTAATAATTCAGGTGTTGACCCACCAGAGGAATAACTCTCTGATGGAGGAATCCTGTTCAAGCAAAGCTTATGGGACCACAGACTCTAAACACTGTTGCTTCTGTCTGTAATTTTTCTCATGTACCACTACATTTCTTCCCTAAAAATAGCTATGTGTATTTTCCCCATTTCCTGTGTGTTTATTTTATTTATTTATTCCATCTACTGGGCAGGCATATATCTGTGGATGGTCAGGGAAATCTCTTCTTAAGTTGCACAATTTTAATGAATAGAAATAATAGGATATTTTTCATTACTCAGGTTGACATAGAAAAATAATATTCTCAGCAACAAAGACATTACCTGATTTAAGACTTCAAGACATTTTCAGAGTAGACCAGTTGCCCCTGCAAAATATGCACAAGGACAGATTCCCAAGCATCTGTTGAGCCAAGGTCAGGCACAAAGCTCCTTTAGAAGATACAAAGCTCCCTGCAGTTCTCCTAATCTCACTTTTATGATACAAGACTCAAGGTTCAATCAACTGTTTATTGCTTAGGTCCTCAACTTTAATGTCACTCTCCATGATGTCTTTCAGGCTACCTGCCTCTAACCTGGACAGCCAAATGTTGCCATGGTTACTCACTCACTGGATGGTTAGCAAGCATTGACATTTCTAGCTTGAGAAAAACTGTGATTTTTCATGTGTTACTCATATATTTGTCCAGAGTTTTTCTGTTGGCTACAAGAAAGAGCTGTGAAGATAGAGCTGTGTAGAGTTGTGTAGATGAGATGTATTGCTGTGTAGAAGAGGTATGTAGTTATGTGGAGGATGTAACTGTGTAGAGAATGTCTCGATATGGAGACAGATTTTTCAGAGAAGGATTTTCAAGAGGCAGTAATAAAGGTTACCATCAGAATGCATGTGCTTTTTTCTTACCCCCTCAGAAAATTTTTGTTCTTGCTAACATAGTGGATCTTTTTGCATAAGACCTGGGTGAGGTCTTAGAGTTCGATTAGCCCCAACAAACCAGGATCCTCCGGAAGAGCAACCAGTGCTCTTAACCTCTGAGCCATCTCTCCAGCTCATGTCTTACTTCTTTTTAAATTATGTGTAGGATGGATTATCTGCATGAGGAAACAAGTGTCCAGAAGGAATCATCCATCAGAGCTGGAGTTACAGGCAGTTGTGAACATTCTGACATGGGTTGGGTGCTTTGAACTGAACTCTGGTCCTCTGCAAGAACAGCCAATGCTCTTAACCACGAACTATCTCTCCAGCCCCAGTGGGCAGTTCTTAAAGTGTTTTGGTATTGACGATGAGGCCCAAGGAAGTACAGGACCTCCTAACAGCACCCTTCTTCCCCGAGCCAGACTCTGCAGTGTACCATCACAGCCCTGACTTTCTGGGACTCCCGCTGCCAGGCAGAAGACAGTGATGACCACTTTGTCCTACGTAGCACCTACTCCAGCTGTGGCATGAAAGTGACCGCACATGTGATCAGCAATGAGGTAAGACTATCCTGGGACCAGCAGGCACCTCACTGATCCTCATGGCTGAGAAATGTTTGGGAGAGCATTAGGTAGGAGCTGAAGCATGGACCTTGCTTAGTTCAGCTCAGCTCAGTCTCCCAATCCCCAACACAGGTTTGGGAGGCGGAACATCTTCTCCGGCCTCTCTGGCTCTGACCAATTTCTTGCTTCTGTCTTCACAGGTGATCATCAGTTTCCTGTCAGGCTCACCACCACTTCAGGTGAGATGGATAGTCCTAACCTGCTCTCCAATTGTTCAGGGTGTACTGCTTGGGCTGGTGTGCCATCCTGGCCTAGCAGGAAGCAGGCCTCAGGAAACTCAGTACTGGATCCTAACAAACCTTGTGTTTTCAGTGTGCCTCGGTCTCCCCTCTGTACATGGGCTGTAGCACTGCTTCTTAAATTTGGAAGTCTAGCACACAATGGCTCTGTGGCCTTGGGCAAATCATTCAGCCCTCCTTGCGCTCAAAGCTGTAAACTGTGGCATGAGAAAAGACCTTATCCCATAGGGTTTGTAGGAGCTGCTACTGAGATGTATAAATTTTTTTTTCCCATTAGCCTGGTGAGTTCCTGATAAATATGAGCTTATTTAAAGGTGAGGATAGGGAATGGAGAGATGGCTCAGAGGTTAGGAGCACTGGCTGCTCTTCAGAGGACCGGGGTTCAGTTCCCAGCACCCTCATGGCAGCTCACACCTGTTTGTAACTCCAGTTCTGAGGGATCTGACACCTTTCCACCAATGCACATAAAATAAAGTTAAATAAATTACATCAAAAGCATGAAATTTAAAAACAATGATGAGGATGGGGTCAGGCGATTTCTGCCAGCACCTTTCCCAAGCTGCCCTCATGCCTACCCACAGAAAAAGGTGCAGTGCGTGAACATGGACAGCATCTCCCTCCAGCTGGGCCTCTACCTCAGCCCATACTTCCTCCAGGCATCCAGCACCATCAAGCTGGGCCAGCAAGGCTTCGTGCAGGTATGGGGCACCCCACTTGACCCCTGAGTCTATGTGCCTTTGTTCCTGATGTCATTAGAAGAGAGATGAAATTTTACCTTCCAGAGGAAGGTGAGGGCCAGCCTGGGTGTGTGGAAGGGACAGAGAAACAGGAATATCACGCTGTCCTTCCTGCTTGCTCTATGGGGCCTGCTTGTTTTCCAATCAGGGTGGGGACCACCTTTCTAGCTTATTTCAAGAGAGGTCAGTAAGGATCAAGGATATCTGGATATATCTCATCCCCCTCACCTCTCTGTGCAGGTGAGCATGTCCCCGTCAACCTCTGAGGTCACAGTACAGCTAGATAGCTGCCATCTGGATTTGGAGCCCGAAGGGGACATGGTGGAACTCATCCAGAGTAGAGCAGCCAAGGGCAGCTGTGTGAGCCTGCTGTCCCCAAGCACTGATGGTGACCTACGCTTCAGCTTCCTCCTCCATGTCTACATGGTGCCCACACCCACAGCTGGCACCCTCAGCTGCAGTGTAGCCCTGAAGCCCAGCACCTTTTCCCAGGTAAGTGAGCATGGCCCAGGTCTAGTTTCAAGGTCGCTTATGGGTTGGGGGTTTGCAGATAAAGAGGTGACAGTGCAGTGGGATCTAGGTGGCCAGCAGAACAAGAGCCAGGCATTACTGGCTACAGCCTTACTGAGTTTGTGGCATTAGAGCATACATACAGTGCAACTATCCATCCACTTGTTTATCCTCTGCATATTTAAACATTCTTTTGTCATCCATCCACCCACCAGGAATGAGATCATTCATCCATGTACCTACCCACATACCCAACCATCCACTCATTCATCCAAACAGTCCACACACCGATTCACCCACCCACTTATCTATCTACCCATCCATCTACCAATACACCAATCTACCTATGTTCTCTGCCCCAGCCACCCAGTCATCTCCCCTCCATCAGCCACCTGCCCATCACCTACCCACCAACCCTGTACATCCATCCCTCAGTACTTTCCACCCAGTCACTCACTTCCAGCATCCCTCCCACCCACCATGTGGTGATCACCAGTGTGACTGATCTCAATGAACCAGATTAAGAGAAAAGCCTGCCTTTCTGCTTTGCTGGTATCAGCATGTTACTGTCCAGTGAGTCTTCATCCTCAGGCCCTCGGTCCTGACAGCTCACAAGAACACTCCAGGTACCTGCACAGATTCCTAGGACTCAAAACCTCCTGAAGCTGGGGCCACCAGGACCACACTGCCCTGAGCCTCCAGTCTGTGGAGCATCTGGGATGATCTGACTTGTGGTCATAGCTTGTCCAGGGGAACTGATGCGGACTTGGCATCAGAGGCTCAGCAGAGCTGGAGAGCATCCCCAGCAGCCACAGACCTTGTACGGCATGTGCCTCACCAGCTCTTGCCCACAGGCTCCTAGCTAGAGTGGTGGACATATGGCTCAGCCAAGGCTGGGAGTGGCAGCAAGTCAGAGCTGCAGAGCCAGGGAGAAGCACACGCTGCCAGCTGAAGGCTGGACTGCTTATCTATCACACTCTTCCTTCCTCACCCTCCACAGGAAGTCTACAAGACAGTCTCCATGCGCCTGAACATCAGTCCTGACGGGTCTGGTGAGCAGGGAACAGGGAGGGATGGAGCCTGGATTCTGGTAGGAAGGTGGGGCAGGGCAGTCCCTGGGAGGAGAGGAGGGTTTCTCAGGACCAGCAGCCAAAGGAGCTCACAGTAAGATGCATCTTAGTAGAGGAAGGGAGGACTCTGAGAGCCATGGACAGCTCTCCTGACCTCAGGCCCTTCTGAGCCTCACCTCTGTCACTGGTACACCAGCTTGCGGTGCGGTGCGGTGTAGGCCTTACATTCCTTGATGCCCCAGGGTGGAGAAGGCCTCTTCAGCCTGGCACCCTCTGGTCTCTGTGCCCCCGAGCACAGGCACTACCAAGCAGGAGCACCTTGCTAGGGGCACACGCATGTCACGTAGGCTGGCTTGTGCTCACCCCAGCCAGGACCAAGAACGCAGTGCTCCGAAGCCCCCCGCATAGACAGGAGCATCAAGGAATTGAGGTCTGCAGCAGCACTAGACTTAAAAGATGCTCTGGCCCGTTTGAATCCTGCTCAGAGAGGAGCAGGGCCCTCACATTCCTTGCCCCTATCAGACCATCTGTAGAGATGTTTCTCTGCCTTTGGAGAAGGGTGGCCCCAAAGGCCTGCCTGGCTAGGCTCTCAGCTTAGGACTGTACTGAGCCCACATGCTAGATGAAGTTCAGAGAACTCCGGTGTCACTGGCTGAACTGAAAGCGATCATAATCCCAGTGACCCAGGCCAGAGTACAGCAGCAATACTGACCGCCGTTGTCTCTTCCTTGGTCATACAGGCAAAGATCCCATCCTGCCCTCTGTACTGGGAGCCTTTGGCGCCTTCCTCATTGGGGCCCTGCTCACAGCTGCACTCTGGTACATCTATTCTCACACACGTGAGTATTCCAAGCCCCCACCCCACCCTACAGTGAGCACCCAGGGCCCCTCCGCACCACCCTGGGGCAAGCTCAGTGAAGCCTCTGGGGGAGTAGGGAGCCCTGACTAGGGTCCTGACCACTGCCCCTGCCCACGCCCCTCAGGTACCCCCAGCAAGCGGGAGCCCGTGGTGGCGGTGGCTGCCCCGGCCTCCTCTGAGAGCAGCAGTACCAACCACAGCATCGGCAGCACCCAGAGCACTCCCTGCTCCACCAGCAGCATGGCGTAGTGTTCAGCCTGGAGCCTCGGGGCACCCCACAGCCAGCCCTCATCCCCCACCAGAGACCAAGCAGCCATAAGCTGGGAACCACTGGCCATGAACTTATCCCAGGAACCAAACACCTCCAGCAAACACCTCTACTCAGCTGAGGATGGAGCATGTCCCCTGTACCTGCCCCTCACACCTCCCTCGCAGAGACTTGCTGCCAGTGGAGACTCCAGTCTGGAACACCTCGGGCTCTCCTCACCCCACTTTACTCTGGGATACGGCTGCCCAGGACTCTAGAGGGACACAGCACTGCCCTGTACATCCACATTGCTGTAGAAGCTCAGGTAGCTGCCTTCAAACTGGACCCTGTGCTGGTGAACTGGGCAGGGTGGGCGGTGAATACCCAGTTCAGCCCAGCCCGGCCAGGCCCGGCCCAGCCCACCTGCATCTGGACCCAGTGCCCTCCTCACTGGCACAACTTTGGTGGGAAAACAAGCTGAGGGGTGCTCAGTTGGGGGATGGGGGCTCAGAAGATGGCAAGAAGTGCGGTGGGGGAGCCCAGCCCCTCCCAGAAATGCCAGAGACCCCCTCCCAGCCCATCCATTGGACGGGAAGCAGGAGGGGAGTGGCCAGGCTGCTGTTCCTGGGCAGAGTCCTGTTTATTTCGCCAATAAACCAGACATGAAACCAGCGTTCCTTTGGGTTGTACTGGAAAAGGGGAAGGGCCACTATGACACAGAAAAGGCTGCATATCCCTTGGGCTGGCCTGGTAGCAGATGGCTGAAGCACATGTTCAGAGGAACCCAGTCTCCTCTGCTGCTCTCTCATTTGATGGCTCAACCCTAGGACAGACTACAGAAACCAAACACTAAGCCCTGTCCAGTGTCTGGGGCTTGGGACCCAGCTACTGCCATAAAACTCTGGGTTCTAATCTTGAGCATGTCTCTTCTCCCCAGTGGGCCTGTGGACAGCTCCACAGCTCCTGGAAGGCCCCTCCCGGTATCTGTAAGATGGGCAGCATATCTTGAACACACGGTAGGTGAGCAGGCTTGCAAAGCAGTGTGTTGGTGTGTGGCACACAAACACGGGTCCACTCTTTTGGTGACACAGGCCACCTTATGCTCTGAGGAAAGCATGCTAGAAGATATCCTAGGCCATATAGCTAGGGCTCTCTTTACCCACCCAGCTCCTCTGCTCTTAAAGCTCCAACCCCAAACCTCCAACTGTCCAATGAAGGACCTAGGAGTTAGAGGTTATACATCATCAATCAAAAGTTTGTCATTTATTTACAAAAAAATAAAAAGGCTTAAAGTTTCAATTAGTTCTAGCAACCCCCAGTCCCCAAATGCCCAGGCAAGGGCCCTCTCTTTTCCCAGAAGGCACCAGGAGGGAGGGGGAAGTCTCTGGCCTAACCTCAGGCAGCATAAGGTTGGTCAGGCAGCTTGAATATAAGCTGGGCCTGAGGCAGGAGGCAGCAGGGTGAGCAGGAGATGGGCTGGACTGAAAGCCTTCTACAATGGTGGGGGCTGTGGAAAGCTGCCCTCTGCCTATGCCAGGGAAGGAGAGGCCAAGGCACAGTGTCTCTGATATCCCCACCCTCTACCAAGAGCCCAGGTCCCTGGGCCAGTCTCAAAAAGAGCAGAAATCAAAAGGCACTCAGTATAAGTGTGTGGAGAGGCAGGCAGGCAGGCAGGTATGGGAAGTTCATCTCTGATCCTAGGGCTACTGGGACAGGGAAGGATCCAGTAGCCTTAGGACTCCACCCACCAAGTGCAGGCTTCCTGTAACCAGTACATGGATGGCATCAGCCTCACGGAGAATGCTTGCCCCACTGTTGGCAATGGGGTGGCTGAGGAGGCTCCTCGGAGAGCTTTGGGGCTGAAAGATGGGATCCCGGCCTTGGCTAATCCACTGCAAGGCGTGGGAGATGCAGCTAAAAACCAGGGAGCTTGTGCTTGTTTGGTGGGGGGGGTGCAGTGCCAGCAGCAGGGAGCCTGGTCCGCCAGCCTCTGGGCCTGGGCTACTCCAGACATCAGAGCTGGCTTGTTTCTCACCCAGGCTGCTCCAGTGTTGCTGATGTTGGAGGCAGCGGAGCAACACCTGGTCCAGAGTCACTGTGAAGTTCTGCTGGTCTAGGGGTCCAAGACAAGGCATGTCAGTGGAGGGAGGGACAGGGGCTGACACACGGAGTACTTCTTAGCACTGGCCTCTCATAAGCATCACCTCGCAGACTTGGCTGGTTGCCTGCACAATGGACCGTGACCAGTACGACCTGCTTTGTCATGAGAAGCGGAACCTGGTAGTTCAATTCCACAACTGCCGCACTCATCTTACAAAGTGTCAGCTGGGGTCCCTCAGTGGCTGTAAGTATTTCCAGAGCTCTCCACACATGGTCCAGTTGAGACCTGGACATCTATCTGCCATGCTCCTTTAAAGCTTCTTAAATACAAGGCAGTGTACTACAAAAGCGGTTTAGGAGCTAGTGTGACGGCCTGCTGCCAAGGCTGGCAACCCACATCTAATCCCCATGGCCCAAGACCCACGTGGAGAAAGAAGAGGCTCCGGTCATGTGCCCAACCCCAACTAACAACTACTAACTCTACTTACAAATAACTTTTAAATGCATTTTATATTGCAATCAGGTCTTTGCATTCTTCCATACATGCCCAGATCTGAATCTTCACCAGGCAAGTAACCATCCGACCTTCATACAACACACACTGATATTTTCCATTGTCTTGTACTCAATAAATTCTAGTTGAGACCCATTAAGCTGGACTTCAGTAGCCATCAGTGGGCTATAATCGGTCCTTTAAAAAATGCTATGCCTGACAATTTTTTTACAGTGTTGTGGCTACATGTCATAAATTTTAAAATGTACTAAATGGTGTCTCTATAATAAAATCTATATCCTGGAGCAAGAGAAATAATTCAATTGTTAAGAACCCTTGCCGCTCTTGCAACAAGCCTGGATTCAGTTCCCAGCACACACATGATGGCTCACAACCATCTGTACCTCCAGTCCCGTGGGATCTAATGATCTCTTCTGACTTCTACAGGAGCCAGGCAGTATGACATAGAGATACAATAAAAACCCTGTCTTCTTCCCACTGAGCTATCTAGCCTGGGCCCTCGGCATCTGCCGCGCTGTTACCCTCTCACCTGCGTTTCCTGTGGACGACACCTCTGCCAGGTTGGGGCAGAAGACAGCGTAGTCAAACTGGCAGGGCTAGGAGGCCAAGCGGAGAGCTGGCGTCAGTCCTCTGCAAGGCTGCCCTTCACCCCTCCCACTCCCCCACCCCTGCCCCCATCTCTGGAGACTGTCCACTCCTGAACTAGTAATGCTGCAGTACCCGGCCCCATCGCCTCCGTGTAGTCTTCCTGGCTTGCAGCTTACACAGCCCATTATCCTAAGTACTGTACTCGACTGAGGTTTGGGTGGTACCCAGTTAAGTCATCTAGCTGGAGAGCAGGCCCCAAGCGCAGGCTAGGGTAGTTTCTAGATATGAACCACTTCTGCCTCCTGCTCTGAAATGGGAAATGATCCTAGGAGCCACTTTGGCCCTGACAGCTTACAATAGACTTAGTTTCCCCAAGCAAAGATGCCTTAGGGAGCCAGGCATGTGGTGCATAGCTTTAAACCTAGCACTTGGGAGACAGAGGCAGGTGGATTTCTTTTGAGTTCAAGGCCAGTATGGTCCATATAGTGAGTTCTAGGACAGCCAGGGCTACACAGAGAAACCCTGTCTTTAAAAACCAAACCCACCAACCAACCAAAAAACAACAACAAAAAAGATGCCATAGGAATGGCTCCATTTTGCAGCTGAGGACATCCAGGCCTGCAGCGTCTACATGGCCAGAACCAGGGCTGCAGGCTGCCACCCTCCAGGCAGGTCCCTTACCTGCAGCAACTTCAGCATAGCAGCAGAGTCCCTGTCACCAGTGGAGTTGAAGAGCAAGATGTGTACTTCAGGCCCACTGCAAGGAAGAAGAGAGTGAAATGTGCCTTCCGCCATCCTTCCCAGCCCAGCCCAACCCTTCCCCAGATCCTGCCCCTCAAAACTGCTCCAGAACTAACACCTTGCATTAGCTCCCCTGGAACTGCAGCTACAGATGGTCGTGATATCAGGAACTGAATCTGGGTTCTCTGCAAGAGCAGCAGGGCTCTAACAACTGAATCATCTCTCTCAAAAACACCATTTACTACATTTTAAATTTGGGGCCATATAGCCACAACACTGTAAAAGAATTACTAGTATAAAAATTTTTTAAAGGGCAGGTTACAACTCACTGATGGTTATTGAAATCAGCCTCTGTGGGGTCATTACCCAGGACCGCCTACCCCCCCCCATGCACAGCCCTGCAGAGAGCTCACCCACTGAGGCGTTTGCTGCGTTTCAATGACTGACAGTACCAGCGCACACAGGCTTGCACACTGCTGGTAGTATGCGCACCATCCAGGTACCAGGTGAGAGGTCCCCGCTGCAATATCTGTGTGCGCCCAGGCCACTCCGTGTCCCGGAGCCCTGGCAAAGAAGCAAGACAGTGCTCTGGGACCCAGGCCCTGCAGGTGGATACATGCATGAACCAGTTTACTACAGTCAGTCCCCGGGTTCTCGGAACGGGCTGCCTCAATGTGGAATCTTCCAGACGACCATGAGAAGCAGCTGCTATCACACAATCATACATGATTCCCAAGTGAAAGTCACAGAGTTTTGAGCTCACACAAGTGAGCGCTAGGGCTTGAATGGGACTGAAGATCCGTTCCAGGGCTGTCCCCGACAAGGACTCTGGAACACTGAAACCAGTATAGAGGGCTAACTGTGAGCACCCACGGTAGACTAAAGGCAGTTTTAGAGGGATGGAGGAGAGGTGGCCTCACATCCTGATGACAGACAGCAGCTACTGTCTCCAGGCTCTGGACTCAGCATCTGAGCGAGGTCACATGAATCATCAAAATGGTCCTTGGCAACAGGTGCTATCCTTGTCTCATTTGGGAGACAGAAAAACTGAAGCTCTAAAGATTTGGTGAACTCGGGGCTGGAGAGATGGCTCAGCGGTTAAGAGCACCGTCTGCTCTTCCAGAGGACCCGGGTTCGATTCCCAGCACCCACATGGCAGCTAACAACTGTCTGTAGTTCCAGTTCCAGGCAAACACCAAGGCAAATAAATAAATAATAAATAAATAAAGTTTAAAAAAAAAAAAAAAAAGATTTGGTGAACTCTAGGCCAGAGAGAAATGTTCACCCTGAGGAACATTCTAGAATTGTTCCAACCCCCAAACAGAAAACCAAAAGATGCATGTCCAAGGTCACAAAGATGTAACAAATATTCCTACATATACATCTTAGGAAGAACAACGAAGTGTAGTGGTCCTGGCTGGGCAGAAAGCTCCAGCTTACCCCGTCTCATGTGGGCAGTGGGACGGAACACAGGTGCCAGAGGAAGCTGCAACTGGATGCTTGGCCTGGACACCTTCAGCTCCTGGATGTCTTTGGGGCGTGAGTCTGTGCGTTCAGACCCCAAGGCAGACTTCACGAACTGGTCCCGCTGCTCCAGCCAACAACGGGCCAGCTGCAAGGCTAAGGCTGCATTGGATCGCTGGTGCTCTCCCTCCAGACCCAGGGTCAGTGGCAGCCAGCCCTCCTCCAGGGCTTCTAATGGTGGACACAGGTACAGAGGACACTGTGGACAAGAAGGGCAACAGCTAGTCAACAGACAGACCTGCTGCCATCGTCACTATGCTACAAACCCTCTACTCATACCCTGACCTCCAGGGCCCACCAAGACCTGCTACTGGAACCACAAGTGTTCTGGAGCATCACCAGCCCCCTACTCCTGTCCCCCCTCACACACACATGAAGAACCTAAAGCCTGACAGGAGACAGTGTCACTCAGGCCAGCACACATGTACCCCCACCCTGTCACCAGACCTCCCACTCACTCACTGAGATCTGCTGGGCGCGATCCCTCAGCACGGCCAGGGGACCTTCCGGCTGTAGCACGGTGAAGGCAGGGACACCAGGCTGCAAACAGGACAAGGAAATGGACAGGAGCCACTGGGGCCTCCCTCCATCTGCACCTGTGACTGGGTCTAACTTCAGCTGAGGCCATAGAGGGGTTCACGTCACATGGGGACAGCAATGGGAAGCCAGACTGAACAGACGGTAGGACTTGGTCCCGGAGTCAGGGTACTAATGGTTTGCTACAGCCATTCCTTCCTCACTACTAGAGGGACAGAACCTGGCTCCCAAGAACCTCTCCTGCTGTGGCCTCCTATGTTACCTTAAAGATGCCCCCTTTCTGCCAGGCTATTTTCTCCATTGTGTCTCCAAGCAGGCTGGTGTGGTCAATGCCAAGAGAGGACACTCCACACACCACTGGCTTTCTGAAAGAGACAAGAAGGTCCTGATCCCCTGGTACTGAGCAACCAGGCCCAGGCTTCTGGCTGTCCACCCATCTCCAATCAGCTGCCTCACCTGATGATGTTGGTGCAGTCATAAGCCCCGCCAATGCCTACCTCCACTACTGCCAGGTCTACCTGCAGAAGACCAGACAGCATGGTAGAAGAAGAAATACCCAGGTAGCCCTGGGAGCAGAAAGCTCACACACACACACACACACACACACACACACACACACACACACACACACACACACACTCACACACACACACACACACTATATTCTGGTCCCCAGGGTGGAGGAAAGACACTCACCTTCTCTTGGAGGAAGATATGAAAGGCCATCAATGTGAGGAAGCGGAAGTAAGAAGGCATGGAAATGTGGCTGTCATCCTGCACACAGAAACAAGTCAGAGGCCATAGTCCCACAGCCCTCTGCTCTGGAGAAATGGGCCTACCCCAGCCCTCCACAGCCCACTCTAGGGAGATGAAGCACCCTAGTCCTCCAGTCCCACAATCCCCACAGCCCCGCTCTAGGGAGATGGGCCCGCCCCAGCCATCTAGCCTCAGCACCTGGAACTCCTCCAGCCGGTGATAGAGGCGCCAGAAGTGCTGAGTAAAGAGCTCAGAACTGATGGGCTTCCCATTGATGCGAATCCGTTCGCGCACCTGCACCAGGTGAGGAGAGCTGCCGAGAGACCCGGGGCATCAGGACTCCTAACGGAGCCTCAGGGCCTTCCTCGTCCTTGTCAGAAACACGAAACTGTGCCCCTCCCCTGTTCAAGAAGCTATGAAGTCAGGAGTCCCAAGCTCCTAACTAGGACCTTCCAGCCCCTGCAGAGGCCCAACCCAGCATCTCAGAACTACTTCAGTCTCCAGTCCCGAACTTCCACACTGCCCTTCCCCTCTGTAGGCAGTTCACCCACTTACTGTACCCTTCTCAACTAAGACACACCCCTCCAGAAAAGAGATGCCCCCCCATGGCCTAGCATCTTCTGTGGGAGCTTGGCCCCCCCACCCCCCACAGACCAGTGGCTGTTAACATGTGCCTACAACATCCACCTGCCTTTTAGTCTCAAAGTAATAAATCTAGAGGGAAGAATCATCAGAGCCATCCCCTGCCCCATTCACATGCTGGGCTGGCTAGAAGACCTCAGGGTCCAAGTCACTGGCTAGAAGTTTTTCTCAGAAAATTACTCCTGAGGGCCACTTACTGCCAAGCTTGATAATCTGAGCTCCATGCAAAGAACTCACATGGCAAAGGAGAGGCTGCTCCTAAAAGCTGCCCTCTGACCTCTACAAATGCTCCATGAGGTATATGCACACATACAAGCACATACACACTAAGAAAATAAAGATAATATGAATGCTATTAAATTTTCTCAAGCTTTTTTAAAAAAATTTATTCTTATTTAGCTTTTTTTTTTCTTTTTTAAATAGCCAAGGCTGGCCTCCAACTAGCTGAGGATGACCCCACCTTCCTGATCTTCCTGCCTCTACATCCCAAGTGATAGATTTTACAGGCTTGTGGCACCACACTCACTTCCCAAAAGACTACTCTAGAAGTCAGAGAGTTGCCTTATATAGTCACAAACAGCTTCATATCCTTTGGCCAGTGACAGACATATGCTGTCCTTTACGTTATATCACCTATTGACAGAGCAGCCACTTAATGATGGTAACGCTTCAAAGACTCCCTCACACCAAGCCATCTCCATTTTCTTTTATTACTTTCCCTGTGTAGCCCTGGCTGTCCTGGAACACACTCAGTAGATCAGGATGGCCTTGAACTCACAGAGATTCACCTGCCTCTGCCTCCTGAGTGCTGGGATTAAAGGCTTGTACTACCACACCCAGACAGCTTCCATTTATTTATTTTGAACAAACACCAGTTTAGAGGAAGCATGTAGCCAACTGGTTCCAGAAGCTTATGGAGGTGGCCTGACAAAGTAAAAGGAAGCAAAAGTTTGATAATGCACTTCCCTCAAGGAACAAACCTGGTAGGATAATCAGATTCATTCCTAAATGTATTTTTTTTTTAAACTTTATTTATTTATTTATTTGCCTTGGTGTTTGCCTGGAACTGGAACTACAGACAGTTGTTAGCTGCCACGTGGGTGCTGGGAATCGAACCCAGGTCCTCTGGAAGAGCAGACAGTGCTCTTAACCGCTGAGCCATCTCTCCAGCCCCCTAAATGTATTTATTTAAGGAGACAGGCTAAGGAGAGGCAAGCACCAGGCATAGGACACAAGTTCTACCTCCAGATCTGGATGTCTGTGTGCCACCACAAGGGGGCGCTGCCTCCTGAGAAAAGATGCAACTAAGGTTGGCTGGCAAAACTCTACTGCCTCTCTGTGGAGACTTGACATGGACACCATCAAGGGCCTTTCTGTTCATTACTGCAAAACTGACACACTTCTACACTACTTACAGACTGTGTCTGGAGAGCCTAGGAGGGCTCAGTCAGTAAAGTGCTTGCCGTGAGGATCTGAGTTCAGATGCCAGCATTCCCCTACACACACACCTCAAAGCCCACATAGTGAGCCTATAATTGCATTGCTGGGGAGGCAGAGATAAGAGGATCCTTGGGGCTCCTCCAGCTAAATCCAGGAGCTCCAGGTTCAGGTTCAGTGAAAGACACAGCCTCAAAACACACACACACACACACACACACACACACACACACACACACACACGCGCACGCACGCACGCACGCACGCACGCACGCGCGCTCTCGAGATAAAATAGTATGCTTGTGCACCCATGCACACATAAATCATATTGGAAGTTGGGTGAAGTGGTGTGCAGCCTTTAATCTCATCACACAAGACACAGAGACAGGTAGATCTCTGTGAGTTTGAGTCCAGCCTAATCTACACAGAGTTTTCCAGGACAGCCAGCCAGAGCTACATAAGGAGACTCCCCCCAAAAAAATAAAAAATAAAAAAAGTAAGCAAAACCAAGCTGAGTGTGGTGGCTCACGCCTGTAAATCTAGTAGGACTCGGAAGAAGGAAAAACTCTAGGGCCTCTAGGCCAGCCTGAGGCACAGAGTGAGTTCAGGTCAGCTTAGGCTAGAGTAACATCCTGCCTCAAGAACCAAAATAGGGACTGGAGTGACTGCTGCTCTTGCAGAAGACCTGGGTTCCATTCCCAGCACTCACACGTGGCTCAGCACTCTCTGTAATTACGGTTCTACCAGGCATACATGTAAAACCCATCCACACAGCAAAAGACTCATACACCTAAAATAAAAATAATAAAGTTATAAAAGTTATTTGGGATTTAAATTAATAAAGGCCACCTGACTTCCAGTCATACCTTCAAGATACTGTCACTTTCCCTCCATTTTTTTCCCTTATGAAAATTGATGGCTGTTATTAGTGGGCCAATATGGGCAATGTGGATTTAATGTTTGTTGAAGGGATACATACTGGCAGAGAGACACATAGGCTGACCTTGGCTCTGGTACCACAGCCCTCCACAGAGCTAAGAGACACAACCCCATCCAGAGTGCAGTACCTGAAGAAGCCTGTCTTCAGGCCGTAATTCCGCAGGATGTGTTCCGTGAAGGCACAGGTGGAGCCCTGGAAAGTGTTGGGTGGTAAAGTGATGGTTAATATTGACTGTGAACTTGGCAGCACCTACAGTCACCTAGTAGACATGTTTCTGGGCAGGTCTGTAAAGGAGCTTCTAGACAGGGTAGCTGGAGGCAAGCCAAACACCAGCATTCTTTAATTCCTGACTGAGGACGAAACTCCATCTCCGGCCATGATGGACCATGTCCTCCAGGACTTACAGCCAAATAGACTTCTTCCTCTGCTTGCTGGACAGTTTTATGTCACTTTCACATAAGCCAGCCATCTGAGAGGAGGAAACCTTAACTGAGAAAACACCTGCAAAAGATCGGGCCATGGGCAAGCCTACTGGGAATTTTCTTATTAGTGATTGATGGGGAGGCCCAGTCCTTTGTGGGTGGTGCCATCCCCAGGCTGGTGTCCTGGGTTCTATAAGGAAGCAGGCTGAGCAAGCCATGATGAACAAGCCAGTAAGCAGCACCCTCCATGACCTGTGTCAGCTCCTGACACCAGGTCCCTGCCCTGCTTGAGTTCCTGCCCTCACTGCTTTTGATGATATAGAAAGATAGTGAAATAAACCCTTTCTTTCTCAAGCTACTTTTGGTCATGGTGTTTCTTCATAGCAATAGAAACTGTAGCAAGACACCCTGAGTTGCTATTTGGTAGCAGCACATAGAAAGCATAGAAAGGCAACTGATGGGCTGGAGAGATGGCTCAGCGGTTAAGAGCACTGACTGTTCTTCCAGAGGACCTGAGTTCAATTCCCAGCATCCACATGGCAGCTTACAACTGTCTGTAATTCCAAGATCTGACACCCTTACACAGTTATACATGCAGGCAAAACACCAAAATAAAATAAAAATACATAAAATACATAAAATACAAAACACATAAAATAAAAATAAATATTTTTTTAAAAGAAAGGCAACTAACAAAGGTGGACAGGCACCAGCCACTGGACTCCCCTTGGGTTACTTTTCTTACCTTTCCTTTGGTCCCAGTGACATGGATAATGTTTAGCTGGTTCAGATCCTCTACCTACAACAGACAGAAAGGTCCCTGCCTCAGCCACAGGTCTCCCAAGAAGATGGGGTAGAGATGTTTCGCAGGGTCTACTAAATTACCTTCAGCCCACTCCTTCCCAGGAACACCTCCATGGCTTCCAGCTGCGCCTGAGGGTCATTCCGTTGGCGCTTTGCTTGCTCCAGGTAGCCAGCATTGGTCTGCAAGGTATTGAGCATGCGCACCGCATCCTGGCAACCATAGTCCTAGTTCAGTGAAGGTCCTTAAGGACAGCAGTACTCAGGCCACCAGTGGCAAAACCAGGCCAATAGGCCCGTTATACCAGCCCGGCCCTCGCACTTACTTGGTGAGAAGAGAACCTTGGCATATTTCCATTTCTGGCAGAGATGGGAGCCTAGGGCACATCACCCCACCCAGGGAGTGTCAGGTAAAGTTGGCAAGATTTTTACCGGGACCTTCATTTCCTGGGCTGCCCCTGGGCCTTCATCCTTATTCATCCCACCACTACACTGGGCACCCATTGGGCTGAGGTAAAGACCACATACATCTAGAAATCTGGAATTCTGTAAGACTCTGGAGTTCCACATTCTATCCCCAAGACAAGAGGAAAGCAGTTAGATCTGGAAGAGGAGGTGCGGTGCAGAGAAAGGGAAGCTATGTCCAGGTAATCCAGACAGAACCCACAAGTGATTACAGCCTCGGGAGGGAGGGGACGGGATGGAGACAGAAAATAAAAAGAGGACTAAATGAGAGGTATTGGAAGATTTAAATCCAGTCATGTGTGTGGTTGAATTACATCTACATTCTGAGAAGTCTGTATGCTTAGGAAGTTCCCCTCAGGCATCTGACCCATGTACGATACCTACTCTCTCAGCCTCAAGGCTTGTGGAACCCTCACTGCCCTCAAACGGGTGCTACCTGCCTGGCTAACATCAAGTTCTGGTCATTGACAACTGAACCCAGGCATCTCCATTTTCTGTTTTTCAAATTCTTAGTGTCTCATTTTCCTCTATCCCTGCTTATTCTCCAGCCAATTCTGAACACTTGGAAGCTCAGTCTTCGAGTCCTGGCGACCCCAATCCCACATCCTCCCGGGTATTCCCGCTCACCCTTCACTGCCAGTGCAAACCCTGGGGTCACTAAACTTCTAAAACTCAATTCGGACTCCGGACGTCCTGGTGGCATCACCAGCGACCCTTCCCTCTGGATGCGCAACACACACACCCAGAATTAGATCCGGCCACTCGAGCCCAACTTTCTGGTCCCTGTCAACTCCCCTGAACTCCGGGACGTCACCACCTCCCTAACCCGGGAACGTCAGGCTCGGATGCCCCCAGCTGCTGGCGGAGCGCGATACTCTGACCGCTCCGGTCCAGCTAGCCCACGTGTCAGTGCGCGACCATCTGCCCCACCGCGAGTCAGAAACCTGATACTCCATGCCGGGCTCTTGCGGCGCGGGCCACGCGCTCAACCACCGCCGCGCCGCGCCTTGGTTCGTTGCACCACGCGCAGAAACAGCTGCCGGGGACAGAGCCGAGCGCAAGCGGCTCCACGCCCACGACATAGTCCTGAAGCCTCTGCAAGCTAGGCCTGGGCCGGCGCCGCCCCGCTTCGCCCCGCCCATCCCGCCTTGACGTGCCTCTGAGATCCACCAATCAGAGTCTCTCAAGACCTCCGGACCAATGAGAACCCGCGCTTTGTCGCGGCCATCTTTGTGAGGGGCAGATCGCGGAGCGGTATGCGGCTTTCGCCATGCTTCTGAAGGGCGTACTGCCGGGGAAGGCTGCAGTGGGTTGGGGTGCATAGTAAGGGACGTTAAAGGGACTGCGCACTATTTTCGTCGCCATCCTCCAAAGTTCTGTATCACAGGTCTAAGGACTTTGCCACATATCCCAAAATAGCAAAAATCCAAAATATCCCAAAATATCCCAAGCCAGCAGCCGTCAGTCCAGCTCTGAGCTGGGGTGGCAGATGCTGTGGTCATTAATTTCCAGCATCGAAATGGCCCGGCTCAGGCACAGTGGGGATGTGGCCTTTGCAGTCAGAAATCTGTGGTCTCTCCGAAGCCACTAACACACTCTGAGAAACCTAGGAAGACTTCCGGGAGGAATGACACCCTTGCCGAGGCCTGCGGGGTGCAGAGGACTTTCCAGGCTAAGAAGGGGACCAAGGCAAAGACCTGTAGTAGGTTGGATCGAGTTGCTCCTTGAATGATGCCTTGGAGCCGTGTATAGGATGTGCATTAAGGCTGGACTGGTTAAGAGCACTGACTGCTTGCTCTTCCAGAGTCCCAAGGTTCAGGTTGAGACAAGGTTCAAGTCTCAGGACCCACACTGCGGCTCACAGCTGGGGACATGCCCACTTCTGCTCCTCCCCCCCAAAAAAACCCACTAGACATGCCGGCATACACTGTAGGCACAGATATACAAACAGTCAAAAATAAATAATAAAAAAAAGATTTTGGGGCTGGAGAGATGGCTCAGTGGTTAACAGCACTGACTGTTCTTCTGGAGGACCTGAGTTCAATTCCCAGCATCCACATGGTAGCTAACAACTGTCTGTAATTCCAAGATCTGACACCCTTACACAGTTATACATGCAGGCAAAACACCAATTCACATAGAATAAAAATAAATATTTAAAAAATATTTTGGAGTAAATTTGGCTGACTAAAATTATTAAAATGGCTTTAGGGAGAGAATGATCAGATCAGCACTTCCTAAATTCCCTCGAAATGGAGAGTGGATTTGAGAGCAATCAGGGGAAGAGATAGTAATCTCACCTAATTGTGGATCAGAAGGCCCCTCCACTTGTGGAAGGCACTGGAGAGAAAGCAGCCCTTTGAACAGTGATGGGTTTTCAATACCTTCCACTTTCCTACATTGAGTGTAAATATTTAGCAGAGATTGTCTCTTGTTAAATAAACAGGAGATGTTTGTGGAAGAGTTTGGACTTCGGCTCTCTGAACATGCTGCTGGACTCAAACCCACAGAGACCTGCTTGTGTTGGCCTTCTGAGTGCTGGGATCAAAGTGTCCAAGTGTGCAATTCAGTGAACAGCTTTGCTCATTTTGGACCCACTTTTTCTCTTTTTTTTTCCTGTGGTGTTTCAGTCTATAACCCAGATGGACTTGAGACACTATAGCTGGGCCAGGCTGGTCTCAGATTCTTATGCACCAAGAAATGATGCATAATCTCTTAATCTTAAACTCTTGATCCTTCTGCCCCTGCTTTCCAAGTGGGGAGATTATAGCTGGGATGGCAGGCCTGTAGCCCCACACCTGCTTTTACACCCTACTGGGATCTAATTTAGAGTTCATGCACCTGGGCATGCAACTGGCCACTGCTCAGTCCTCCAAGGATTTATTTTGTTTTGAGACAAGGTTTTGTGTAACCTAAGCCTTCTTTAAACTCACTCTGTAGCCCGGGATGGTTTTAAACTCTTTAACCCTCAGCCTCCACTTAGCCGGGCTTTGTATTTCGGTGAGCAGCCTCCCCAACTCTGGGCTGACTTCTCGGTCTCTTTATTTTTTCTATAGGGTCTATTTGTAACTCAGGAGGACTTGAACTCAGATCCTTCTACCCACTGACTAGTCTTTCAGCCCTTGTGACCCATTTCTTTTTTGTCCCCTGCCAATCACCAAAGCACCTCTGTCCCTCTAAAAGTGTGATTAAGAGGTAGCTCTCCAGCTGGGAGGTGTTGGTGTGTGCCTTTAATCCCAGCACCCAGAGGCAGAGGCAGGCAGGTAGGTCTCTGAGTTCCAGACAGCCAGCCATACAGCATTTGTGTACCTGGTTCTTTCTTCTGGGGGCATAATTTAAAAAACAAAACAAAAATCCCTGTCGGATCTGTAAGAAGTGACACTGAGTTGTACAGCACCCCAAGGGAGGCCTGAAGCCTATGGTGGAGTGAAGAAAATCCTACTTGTCTACATTCCTGGCTTATCAAACCCCCCCTTTCTTCTTTGGTCAACTGTTTTTGGTTTGTTTTGTTTGTTATTGTTGTCTGTCTCACTAGATAGTCTACAGTGACCTAAAATTCCCTCTGTAGCCCAGGCTTGCCTCTAACTCTTTTTAATTCTCCTGACTCAGCTTCCCAAGTGCTGGAAATGCATCCAAGACTCAAGAATAAAGTTGTATGCCTACCGCTATGCTCAACTTGACTTCCTTTTTATTTGCGTAGGTGTTTTACCTGTACTTGCGTTTGTGCAGCACCTCTGTATAGTGCCAGCCAAGGGCAGGAAGGGGCAGGGCCGGCCAGATCCCTAGAACTGGAATTAGGGGCTGGTTGTGAGCTGCCATGTGAGTGTTGAGAATTATAACCAGGTCCTCTGGAGGAGCAACCAGTGCTCCTTCCTAACTGTGGAGCCACCTAGTCATGTATCACTATCATATCCAGTCAATACAGTGCTAGAGAGCATGCCCAAGGCTTTATGCACACTAGGCAAGCACACTGAAAGCTGAGCTTTATCCCCAGCCTTCAATTTTATATTCACAGACGGCAATCAACCCTATGCAGAGGACTCCATACCAGATGGTTGCCATGTACCTCTTCCTCCCTGCTGCTAGGATTGGCACACACATTTGCATGCCATAGCATGTCTGTGAAGGTCATAGAACAACACAGGCATTGGTTCCCTCCTTCCATCATGTGGGACTTGGGGATCAAACTCAGGTTGCCAAGCTTGAGGGCAAGCACCTCAGCCACTGAGACATCATGCTAGCCCATCCACAAGCTTTTCTATCCAGATTCTTCTTCCAGAGTGTGTTGGTATGGAGATGGCCCTGAGACTGATTTGCTTTTCTGAGCTGTGGAGTACTCTGGGTGTGGAAACACTGCTGCATCCTTGGCTAGTTTCCTGTGGGCTGATGTTCAGGTTGTTCCCTGTTTTTTGCTGTCCCATGCAATAATGTAATGGCATCATTTCCTTTCCTTATTTCTGCCACATCTAGTGCGGAATCTAAGACTAAGAAGTGCAATGACTAGATCAAGGGTGATTTGCAGTACACATACTCATACACATTGCTTTGTTGTGCCCAACAGAGGAGGCAGAGCCAGTTTTCTCACTCCAGGGACATCCCTCACATTCTCACATCCCCTCTGCTTAGCATTAGTGCCTCACAACTTTGTGTGAATTAGAGATTGTCTTCATTCTATAAGAAGAGAAACTGAGGCTCAGAGATAAATGAGCACACTCAGGAAAATGACTTGCTCCCTAACATCCACCCTGCTCCTCGCCATCTGTCTACCTGTCTGCTCCCCACCTCTCTGTACTCCTGGGCTTGCTGTGGGACTCTGACAAAGTTGTCCTTGTCTCTGATTAATTTCTCCATAACAAGATGAAGTCTGAGGGAAGCGATCCAGGCCTCCCTTCATCTCCTAGGTCTCTATACCTGGGCAGCCACAAAGAACAAGGATATTCAAACTTATCAGAAGCCTAGCATTCAGAAGTGGGGTGCCTCTATACTCTCTGGAATAGACAAGGAACCTCCATGTTTCAACATCTACACCAGTGACCCCTATATCCTTGGTGGGCCCCCTCTCTGAGGATCAGAACCTCAATTTGCCTTTGGCCACTAAGGAGTTAACTGATTTGTTGTTCTGTTGTGAGAAGGCCCAGGCTGGCCTTCAACTCTCTCTTCAAGTACTTAGATTATAGGCACACTCCATAACACCTAACTCAATTTGTTCTAGAGAAGGGCAATGGACCTTAAAAATTGGCCTCCTTCAGGGGCTGGAGAGATGGCTCAGAGGTTAAGAGCACTGGCTGCTCTTCCAGAGGTCCTGAGTTCAATTCCCAGCAAAACCACATGGTGGCTTACAACCATCTATGATGACATCTGGTACCCTCTTCTGGTGTGTAGGCATACATGAAGGCAGAATGTTGTATATTTAATGAATAAATAAATTTTTAAAAAAGATTCTATTTCTTAAAAAAAAATTGGCCTCCTTCATTTTTTAAAATTAAAAACAAGCTTTTTATTAGCATATGTTAATTATACATAGATTTCATCATGATATCTTCAAACATGTATATAATGTATTTTGATTATATTCACTCCATTATCCTCTTATTCCATCCAGCTCCCCATTCTCCACCCCTCCTTCATGCCTTTAATTTTTTTATTATTTTATGTGTATTGTGTGATACCTGGTGCCCAAGGAAGTCAGAAGAGGGCGCCAGATTCCCTCAACTGTAGTCACAAATGATTGCAGGCTGCCTGCCATATGGGTGCTGGGATTTGAACCCAGGTCCTCTGGAAGAGCAGCCAGTGCTCTTAATCAGTGAGCCATCTCTCCAGCCTTCACACCCCTACATATTTATTTATTTTGGTGACCCAATGAGTTTAACTAAGGTTATTTACAGGAACATGAGTGAAGGTCAGTTACAGGAACACAGGCAGGTTACCAACTGTTGAAGAAACTGCTTTCTGTCCCTCAGCAACCATCAACCGAAAAAATGGGCTTTCGTTGGCCCTGCAACCATGCCTTCTAGAATGCCTGCAGGAGACAACTAACTGGGCTGACAGACACTCAGAACCTGTTCTTCCATCTCACAGAGCAGGCAACACACCACATGCCCTCCTCCTTGAAGCCCTTCCTTCAGGCTTCCTTCCCCTCTGCTCTCTCCTTCCTGTCCTGAGGGCACACTCTGCTGGCTTCATTCTCTCTGTTCTTTGTCTCTGTGCCACACCGGCATCCGACGCCCAAGGTCTGCGATAACTTCACCATGCCACAGATATGACTGTCCATCAGCCTCTTGCCTACAATAGCCAGAGTACCTTAAATTGACCATACTCATTAGCAGCTGCCTTCTGGAATTGCCACAACCTGCTCAAGCTGGTCCAGACCAATCCAACTGAAAAGCACCTACCCATCTGTGGAGCCACTAAGAGCCACGGCCAGGTCTTTCTCACCCCCCACCCCCGGGGTCCCTATACTGTCTTCAGGCTCCCACTGCTCCACAGACTCGAGTCATCCTTTCCTTCCTAGGTCCAGGTCTGTCTAGCTGCCTGTCCTCTGACCCCTGAAAGTTCTCATTCTTAGGGTTCAGTCCTTGTGGGGTCCACAGCCCCTATGATAAACTCCAAGCTCTGCATCTCCCTGACTTGGACCATCACCCAGGTCTCTTTTGCTGGTGGCCACACTTAATAACCACTGGTTTAATCTGCATAGTGCAGCCTGTGCAGCACTATGATCATTCTCACTACACAGACCAGCAAACAGGGGTACAAGAGGCTACTCAACCAGCCCAGGACTACACAGAAAATGAGGATGAATGGTCTGCTCCTCTGCCCAGGAACATTTCATTCAAGAGTTTGCATGACTGATGACCCTTTGTCATTCACTTCTTTTGCCTGTCAACCTTTTGTGCCTTTGAGACTTTGAAGCGTGTGGTTGTATTACCATTTCAAAATGATTCAGTGGGTTCAGTGCCTGCATTCAAAACAACTAACTCCACTGTACTTGAGAGGCAGAGGCAGGTGGATCTTTTTGAGTTTGAAGCCAGCCTGGTCTACAAAGTGAGTTCCAGGAAAAATAAATAAATGAATAAAGAACAAAGCACCATCCCTGAATCCCTGGCCTGTACTCTTTTTAACTTGTATTCTTTGTGGATTTTACATCATACTTGCTGATCCCATTTACCTCCCCGTTCACTTACATCTGTCCTCAGCTCTTGCAACCATCCTCAAAGCAAAACCAAATTTAAAAGCAAAACCAAAAAGCAAATCAAACCAAACAGAAACAAAAGCTAAACAAAAAAGAGAAGAATCTTGTCCTGGA
Organism: Sigmodon hispidus; assembly: GCA_004025045.1. Lineage (NCBI taxonomy): Eukaryota > Metazoa > Chordata > Mammalia > Rodentia > Cricetidae > Sigmodon > Sigmodon hispidus. The sequence goes on from PVIH01005352.1 coordinate 81,788, forward strand.
AGCTGTAGGTGGCCTTTGAGTCAGTATATCCTCTGCTGGTCTGTACTTTTTTGTCTGTTTTTCAAGACAGGGTTTCTCTGTAACAGCCCTGACTGACCTGGAACTCACTCTGTAGACCAAGCTGGCCTCGAACTCAGAGAGATCGACTCCTGAGTGCTGGGATTAGAGATCTGTGCTGCTATTGCCTGGCTGCAGTTCTAAACATGGCCCTACTCTGGGATGAGGGCATGTGTCTCATCTCATTTTGATTGCTTCTGAGGAAGGTTGTGTTCTGAGCCATTTCCTAGGAAAGACAACCAAGGCCTAAAGCAAGAATAACTTAGTCACTTTACAGGGTGTCCACCCCAGGCCCTATGTGACTCCTGCTCCACCTGTTCCATGCTGTTAGGTCACTGCAGTCACCTGTTCTGTGGTGATCTGGTCTCGAGCTGGGTGCCTCACCTGCCTCTGTAAAACATAGATGATACTAGTCTGTTCCCGAGACCCCTGAGACACCAGTTTGACCTAGGGATACACTGGGCAGGGTTGTGAGGGTCCCTGTAGAGAATGGAGCTATGCAATGAGCAGAGTTCCCTACATAATCTGTTCAGGAGAACTCTTGGTGACATGGCCTTTCCCTGGGGGCTGCAGTGATCACTACCCTCCAGTCTGGAAGCCTATTTATCCACAAGACAAGGCCAGACGAGGTTCTTGGAGGTCTCCTACCTGAAAAGTTTTAGCTTCTTCACAAGCACTCCTTAGTGGGCCTTTCCATGCCATGGTCACCTACCACCAGAACTTCTCAGCCACAGGACATGGGCAGGCACCTGGCACTTGTTATTCCCTAATGAGCAGAGCACAAGTGATCACAAGTAGAAGTCTGTCCTGTTTTCAGTACAGGGCTGGCTGGACTCCACTTTGGGTTAAATAACAACTAGACGGCGGTTAAAGGTGAATGGCAGGAGAGGCAGGCTGGAAGGAGAGATGTCTGGGAGACGTCCAAGCCCTGGGGTTGGTCTTCCTGCCCAGTAAGACTGGTTCTACTTGGCCTTTTAGTCCTCCCTAACACACTTCCGCCCTCGTAGTTAGATCCATTTGAATCTTGTCCTATGTGACAGAGATGAGTAGAGACAAGAAAATGCAGCTACAGCATGGGGATGAGGTGGCCTTGACCAATTCCAAGTCTCCTAGAGAAGAGGCCTTGTTCTACCATCTCAATTTCTCAAAGGGAGGAAAAAACAAAAATCAGGACACATGATGCAATCCTAGACTGCAGGAGGATAGAAATGAGTTCATGGAGAAATGAGTTCCGGTAGAGAAATGGCTGAACTGTTAAGAGCACTGACTGTTCTTCCAGAGGTCCTGAGTTCAATTCCCAGAAACCACATGGTGGCTTATAACTACTTGTAATGAGATGTGGTGCCCTCTTCAGGCATACAGGCAGGATTATGTATACAGTGTATACATAATAAATAAATCTTCAATTAAAAAAAAAAAAAAAAAAGACGAGTCCAGGACTTTCCTAGTGTTTACCTAACTCAATCTTATGTGTCAGACTTTCACAGAGCTGGCACTGCTAGGACCTGGAAACAAGACCCATGGCTCCCTCCACAGATGGAAATCATATCCATGTCACACCAGGGGTATCAGGATTGGCTAATAAAGCAGGCCCAGCTCCTCCCTAGGGTGACATTGGAGGAGAAAGAGATAAGAAAGGGGAAGCTTGGGGTCAGCTGCTCAGGGATTTTACAACTTGTAAGTTCATGTGCTGTGTGTCCATCACATAGCATATATGAAGGTCAGGGACAACCTGGGGCCTACGGGAATTTCTTCTTCCCTCACCTGGGTTGCTAAGATGGGGCTCAGGCCAGGACGCCTGATCTCAGCAGCCCAGTCGAATTTAAGGTTGGTTTCTGCTTTATCACATAGGTAACAGACACATGGAAAACAAAGCCACACACCTACATAAGTGCAGAAGGCTGTGGCCCTGGCTTGTCAGTGCCTGAGGCTTTTGTTCCCAGCCCAACCCTGATGCCTTCAGCTGTTCTGCACTTCCCCTCTTCTGAGTTCAAGGCCAGCCTGGTCTTGAGTGAGTACCGGGATAGCCAGGCCTGTTATACAGAGAAACCACGTCTCAAAAACAAGAAACAAAAACCAAATAACAAAAAAAACGAACATGCTCCAAAGTAGTTTGAGCCGATTGGAGCACTCCTCTGCCATCTGCCACTACCATGATCTAAGTCTGCAATGTTCTGCTCATGAATCAAGTCTGAGAATCTATGAGCTACCAAGACACCAATGCCAAGCCCAGGACAGTGAGGTACTGTGGATTTGCCTTCTGGGGTGTGAGAAGTACAATGGAAGGTACCCAGGGGGAGAGAACAAGACAATCCTCTACAGAGTGTTAGTCGGTAAAAAACAAGACTGACAATGTCCTGCCTCCCCAACTCCTAACTTCTAGCTGTGGAACAAATGCAGAAAATACAGCCACTTACTGGGAAAAAAATATCAACTTTTAATTTTAACCAATAAGACTGCATCCAGGAATGTCTCTGAACTGAACAAACACAATAAAATTCTCCTTTTGAAGAAACCAAGAGTTCTCACCAGCCCCATGCTCGTGAGGTCTATACCCACAGCAGCCCACTTCTGAGGCGCCTCTGCCCCTCAAATTTCTCATCCTCAGGCAGTCAGTGCTGGGAATGGTGAGGGGCCTGTGCCCTCCTCCCATCATGCAATGAGTTCTTAGAAAGTCACAGTGGGTGAGCCTCTCCCACCTCACTTCCTGTGCAAACTGAGACCCTCCAGAGAGGGGCAGGCAGGCTGGCCCTGGCACCCTCCAGGTCTCACAGTCAATGCTCCACTACAGTCTACTCAGGTAGCTGTTCCTAGTGCCCAGAGCTGGGAGTAAATATGTACTGGAAGAGAAAAATCTCAAACGTCCCATCAAGTCACATGTCCCATGCAAGTCCCATAGCAGAGGGAGCAATCCACCACTACCTAAAAAGATCCTAGAGCCTGCCTCAGAAGACACGCTCAAATTCTGTCTGGTTGGTAGTGGCTGGATTACGGCTCTGGTTGGTTGACTGCTGGGTGATCTGGCTGCCCTTCCGTCGTGGTGGTGCCAAGTACTCAAACATAGACGTTAAGTGGGTAGACAGCATGCCTTTTAGATCTGAGGGCATGGGGTCTGACCAGAAGAAGTCATGGTTGAGGGCATCATCACTGTCGATTCGCTGCGCAGGGTCCAGCACCAGTAGCTTGTCAATGAGGTCCAGAGCATAGGGGTCACGTACATAGGCCTTCAGTCGGTCTTTCACCTTCCGCTTCTGGCCCTTGACCAGTTCCAGCTTTTCAAAGAGCTCGTACTTGTCCACGTTTGGCCATACCTGAGAGAGAGGTGTCAGGAGAGAACAGGGTTGGAGGGAAGAATGTTCATCTACGTCTCCAGGCTTTGGATTTGTTAGAACAACTTCTCCCACATGGTCCCTCACCCCCTCCCCTAAAGAATCAGACGTCTTCCATAGGAAAGCAGTGGTCAATCCGAATGTGGCATATTCCTAGTGTCTGGTATTTTATCAAGTCATCAGGAGTAAATGTGCCAGCCCTTGCTCAAGGACATTCTTGTTCAACAATAAAGCTTTAAATTGCCTCCAAAAGCTCCTGGGTTGAAGGGTTGGTCATGAGCTGCTGGTGCTATGGGAAGGCAGCAGAAGCCAAACGGGAAAAATCATCCTATGATGCATAATGAATATTGTCTGATATCAAGCCTGTGTGCCTTCACACTGGTCCCTACTCTTCAGCTTCCTCACTGCCATGACCACACCTCTGCTCCTGTGAACTCTCTGCAGTAACAATTGGCAGCACCTCAGCACCAAAGCAAAGGCCAACAACCATGGGCTGAAGCTTCTGAACATGAATAAATCTTTCCACTTTTGTTCCCAGGTACTGTCACAGCAACAGAAAGCCAACACAAGCCCAGAAAACCAACAGGCTCACGAGTGAGGTAAGCGCCCAGAAGAGTAGACCCACATCCTCCATCAACCAGCTTCTTCCTCTGCACTATTGGCCAGAGAGACCTGGATCTCTACCTCAAAGAGCACTCGGCTTGGCTACATACCTCAGGGGTGATGGAGCCACAGAGCTGACTGATGAGGGCAAGCTGGTGCTGCTCCGTGTTGCCCTGCATGATAGGGCTTCTAGTCCACATCTCTGCCATGATGCACCCAGCACCCCACAGGTCAATGGGCGGGCCGTAGTCCCGCTCTCCTGAGAAGAAGAGTGTACCAGGAGGGTCCTTTAAGGCCGAGGGCCTCCTGAGACTGGATGTCCCAGGGCTGATGGCTCAAGAGGCCCGGCAATGGAGGCTGTGGCCAGGTAGGTACCCGGCCCCTGCCCCCCCTGCCCGCTCGGGAGTCCTCACCGAGCAACAGCTCCGGGGGCCGGTACCACAATGTCACCACTCGGTTGGTATAGCGGTTGGGCTGGCTGTTTTTGGCTAGGCTGAATGCACGGGCCAGCCCAAAATCTGCCAGCTTCAGGACCCCATCCCGGGTGATGAGCACGTTGGCAGCCTTCATATCCCTGTGCAGGATCTGCAGGGAGACACAGGACACTTCAGTCAAGTTTCACAGGGTCTTTTGGTCCCATCCACACAGCAGTAAAGGACAGCAGCAACCCCAGTCTCCTCCCCCAGACTCCAGCTTCCCCCCACCTTGTTCCTGTGGATATAGTAGAGGCCGTTCAGCAGCATTTGCATCACCCTCTTGATCTCAGACAGAGTGAACTTGACTAAGACGTTGCTCAGCAGCCCAGCAAGGTCATGCTCACAGAAGTCAAACACCAGATAGATACTGCCCTTGCAACGGTTATAGGGGGAAGCTGATACAGAATGGGCAAAGGAAAAAAAAAGTCAAAGAATCGTACTCATCTCATTTTTCCACAGCCAACTTCCAACCCTCCAACCCACAATCACCCATGAGTGCCATGAAAAGCACCAACTCCAATGAAAAGACCAGATGAACCTGTGTCGTAAGTCGGAGTCAGGAGGAAGCAATTTAAGCACATTCACCTCAGGGATGCAAACAAAGCTTTACTTGGTAAGCTTCATTTGCTCACAAGATCCAAGCAATATACCTTTGGTTCGACAAATCTCAATTAGATTGACCACATTCTCATGTTTCAGGAGCTGTAGAATCTTGATTTCCCGCAAGGCTGTGATGGGGAACTAGGAGAAAAAGAGGAAGTGGTCAAAACCAGAGTTCACAACAGACCAAGGAACTGGCCTGAGGGTGAGGTCTACTCTAAGGGACAGAGGTTGAAAGGCAGGTAAGAGTATGGATTCTGTGATGGTTCCTGTCTATAATCCAATCCCATTACTCAGGAGTCACAGACAGGAGAACTGCCCAAGTTCAAGACCAGTGCAGAGATCCTGCCTCAAGAGATACGGAGAGAAAAGTTACATATATACATCTGCAGTCAAGCCTTTGCAAGGTATAAAGTAAGTGCAATAATATGAAATGAACACCTCACAGCTACTAGATTTTACCATCTAGATCAGACTGGCCTTGAACTTGTCTGTAAAAGATCCTTATAAGTTCGCCTGAGTGCTGGGATTATAATCATAAACCTCAATGCTAGACTAAAAATTTATTTTAGACAACTCAAGTAGGGATAAAGTCTTTGTCACTAACACTCCTGGGTTACAATACAGAAATTTCTCAAACCTAGAGAGCTGAATAGTTAAGAATACTGGCCATAGCCAGGCCTAATGGCTGATGGCAGAGGCAGGGGGATCTCTGTAAGTTCAAGGACAGCCCAGGCTATGCAGAAAGATCCTACGTCAAACAAACAAAACTTATGTAAAGACCCTGTATCAAAAACAAACCAAACAACTGAGTAGCTAGAGGACCCAGGTTCAACCCTCAGCATCCACATGATGGCTCATTAACCTTTTAGGTCTAGTTCCAAAGAACCCATCACAGCTTTTTGAACTCAAGCTTGAGATACATGAACATGCACAAAAAAACAACATCCACACACATAAATTAACTATTATTATTAATTAGTTTTGGCTTTTTAAGACAGGGTTTCTCTGTGTAGCTTTGGAGCCTGGCCTGGAACTCAAGAGGTCCCCACTGCCTCTGCCTTTCCACCGCTGGGATTAAAGGCAGGCACCACCGCAGGGCTAATTTTCTTTTCTTGTTTTTCCTAAGAAAATCATTGGGGAGGGACAGCATACTTTCAAAACATAGTCTTGAATTTAGCTGCCTTTTTTTTTTTTTTTTTTAAAGGGAAGGGAGCAATTGAAATCTACTGAAGGTTTATTTAGTGTTACAAACATTCGTGTTCACAATGTTTCCCAGGTCAGGCAATTAAGGTAAAACAACTCCCCCGAGGCCATGCACTTAAGAGGCCGCAGAGCTGAAAAGCCACCTAGATTCACGCATTTTCTTCCTGTCTCCCCACCACACGACAAAGCACAAATCAGCTTGATCTCAGCCCTCTGCCCCCATACAATGCCACTGAATATCAGAAAGAGGCACTCTCATGCTGGGGGGAGTTTACTAACATTCCTCCATTGATGCAGGAAGCAGGGGGCGTCTCCTCCCACAGCTTGAACACCCATACAGCACAGGAGGGAACTTAATTGCCTTTTAAAAGGCCTGTGCACGCATTGTCTCTTTACACAAAACAAAGATTAAGCGCTAAATTAAAGATGTTTAAGGCTTCATTTCTAGAGTCTATGTGTACTGCATGCAAAGATTAGGCTGCCTCACTTGGACCCCGCCAAACTTTGCCACTAAAACTGAATGTGAAAAGCCCAATTCCTTGTTAACACAGAAAATCGCAAAATACTAGGTATAAGCGGAATCTCAGCAAACGCCTTTGAAGTAGCAGTATGAAAAATCAGACCCAGTTTGGAAGGCCTGCCTAGTGGACCGTACTCACCCCCTCCTTTTCATTCTCCATCAACACTTTCTTCAGAGCCACCTTCTGGCCCGTCAGGCGGTGCTTGGCTTTAAACACTTCCCTGCAGGCACAGAGAAAGACCCAAGAGAATCCACCATCAGGCATTTCCGCAGGGCCTGCCCTGCCCCCACGCGAAGAGGGGCCGCCGAGCAGACACACCGCAGGGCGCGGCCTCGGGACTCCGGTACACCGCTACCTTCCACCTCGTGCTGTCTCCCAGCCTCTGCGCTCTCCCCTGCCCCCGCCCCCAGCCGGCTCCTGCTCCTTCCCCGGAGTCTCGGGAAGATTCCGCTCCCATTCTGAGCGCCTCTTGGGAACCCTACCCCACCCCCATCCCGGGGCTCAGGCTCCTCCCCGCTAGTCAGCTCGGTTAGGCCAGGACCGTCTGCGGCGCGGCCTAGCGGGGCCAGGGACCAGCCAGGGAAATAGAAGCTTCCGGACCACTTCGGTCCGGATCCCGGACATCCCTACATCTGCCCCGGCAAGTCAGGTCCTGGGCTCCCGGCCCCACGCGGCCTAACCTTACCCGAATGTGCCTTGGCCGATCTTGGCAAGTTTCTCGTACTTGGTGACCTCATCGCAAAACGGGCATTCTACTGAGTCGTACTGCTTGGCCATGGCCACCTCTAGCGCGCCGGCGCCGCCCCCAGCCGCAGCTCCCGCCGCTCCCGGTCCCGCCACACTCCAGGCCCCTCCGCGGCCGCGCCACTTCCGCCTCCAAGGCCACTTCCGGCCTCGAGGTGCCGAGCCCGCCTCTTCCGGTCTCCGCCCGCCGCCAGGCCCCCTGGGACTTGTAGTTCCCGAGAGGCCAGGGGGAGCCGTAGCTGCAGAGGAGCCTCCGCCGCCTCCACTGCCCCCGCCTCCGCCACCGCCGCCAGTGCTGTTGGTGGCTCCGAGCGGGGGCGCAGGGAGCCGTGGCGCTGGGGCTGGGGCTCGCGGCGGTGCGTCCCGCTGCATTGGCCCGGGCCGCGCTGCTGCCGAAGCTGCTGCCGCTCTGGCTCCCGATCCGGGGCCAGCCGCAGTGCCCTGCTCCTCCTCCTCCTCCGACGGCGCCGCCTCCGCCGGGCTGCGCGGGGCGGCGGGTGGGGGGCGGGGAAGGAAGGCCTGGGGAGGGGTGAGGCCAGGAGCTCCCAGGCCAAGCCCGGTTCGGGGCAGCCGGGCAAGGGGGCGAGACGGGAAGAGCCGATGAGAAGGCGGCCCGAAAGCCCGGGACGGAGCGCGTTATAAAGGGGGAGGTGCTGGTTCTGGCCTCCCCTCCCCCTCTGCCCGCCCCCTCCCTCCTCCTCCCACCCTCCGCGGCCGCACCTGCCGCCGCCGCCTCCCGCCCACCCGCTCCCAGTCCAGCGTCCGCCCTCGGTGCGTCACGGCTAGCAGCCCCTCCTCTGCCTTTGGAGGTGGGGCCCTGCACTAGACACCTGCCTGCAGCGCCCTGCCGCGTGCCTCAGTTTACCCCCCCATGCCAGCTGCCACGGAATGCCCCTTCTTCCCGGGCTGAGAGTGTGCTCCCGGTGAGGCGAAGGCGGGAAGTGCCAAGGGAGTGGCCTGAGGCCCTGGGAAGACAGAACTGCCCCCGCTGTCACCTCCGTCTTCTCAGCCACCCGCCGTTGACATGGCAACTGACGGCCGCCAGGGGGCGCGGCGACACTGGAGGCGGAGAGCGAGCAACGCTCAGACCTAAACCCTGGATCTTGGGGTTTGCTGGGGAGGCAGAGATGAGACTCAAGATCCTCCTTCAGGAAACTGCACCAGATCTTGTCTGCCTTGGGTCAGTCATCGCAAAAAATAGTTAACATTGATCCAGCACTCCTGTGTGCTTTAAAAATGCTGGGCATTCCGGTTGAATCATGAACCAATCATGTAACCAAGGTTCACTAACCCATTTTACAGAAATTGCAACTCAGAAATCGGAGGGTGTCTGCTCAAGGTCGTACAGTGTGGCAAGGCTAGCTTTAGCCAAGAAGAGGTTTCTCATGTTTCACTTTTACAGTGAATTTGAGGTCCGTTGTCCTTATGCAGGCGATACCCACTGTTCACCCTAAAACCCTTCGAGTCATTCTCTCCTTCACCATCATCTTCCTGTTCCAGGATCCTCCAGGTGCAAGCCAGCGAAGCGATGTTTCTACCTTCTCGATCTGTCTCCTTTCCGTCAGCTCCCCTCCCAAAGATGGAGCCTGAGTCGTGCTTCCCCCAGCCTAGCCTCTGCACCTGTCCTGCACCACTCACCTGCTCCAGAGCATTCTGAAGTGTGTTATGTCATCTTCTACAGTCTTGAAATTCTGAGTGTGACACTGAGGATCTTTCCAGTGTTCCCCTCCTGGATGGGTCCTGGAAGCTGCCTACTCTTTACCATTTCCCTAAGCCCTCCTTCCTGCCTTGCGCTGAGTCCTCCCCCAGGGGTCTAGTTTGATTGAGACAGGGCCATGTTATAGAGTCCTGACTGGTTTGGTGCTCACTGAGGAGGACCCTATGCTGACACTTGAACTCTAGGCAAGCCTCTTGCTTCAGTCTCCAGACATTACTATGGCTAGCATTGCCTTCCAGTTTTCTGCATTGTCTGGGGCTTGAAGCTTCTTGGAAGGATGAATGGTGTTGATGAACTTGGTGTCCCAGAAGTACCTGCTGTGAGAAGGGTCCTACTAGGGAGACCTTTCAAGGCACTTACTTCATAGGGCCAGCCTATGAAGTCTAGCCCTATGCATGCTGGAGTGACCTGGAGCCTAATCCACTGCTTATCTGAAGCAAGAAGGAGGGAGGGGGAAATCAGGGGTAACAGAGAGAGGGTAATTGCACTAATTACAATTACAGAAAGAAAGTAATTAGCTGAGCCCTACACAGCCCTGTTTGGGAGTTTTTTTCTGTTGTCAGTCAGATGCAGAGGGCACTACTCTTACCTTCGATGTGCACATAAGGACCCTGACACTCAGGTGAGATTGTTGGGCCAAGGTCATACAGCTGGCCAGTGCTCACACTGGTTTTGAAACAGGTAAGTGTAGCATAAATTCCAAACAGTTACTTATGTCAAGGTCCCTCCCCAGCCTGGATTCAGAGGGAAACCAGGAGCTAGTTGGGTACAGTCTCTTTTGCCTTGATGATCATGGGAGACATGGTGGGTAACCGTGGTTGGATGGGAGGGGGTGTCATAGGCTTGTGTGGGTGTTACTATCAGATTTTTAGGCTATAGGCTGTTTTTCATGAGCCTTTCCTAAGTCACATCCTGTGGGCAGAGGGAGGCTTTAGCAGCATTTCCTGTGATGTTGTCACCTCTACCCCCAACAAGAGCCCTGACATCTTCCTGTCAGTTACCCTCACAAGCCAGAGCCCTCAGCCCCACTCAGCCCTGCTCCCCAGAAAGATGAGGGGGCTCTAGAAGGCTGCCCAGGTCTGGAACCCTTTACAACAGGTATCCTTCACAGCTAGTAAATCCAGGAGAGGAAGAAAGAGAAATCAGCTGTTCCTAACCCACTTCGGCTTCTGTTTCTGTGGCTTCAAATACTGCCTGCTTTCTGTGAATTACCAAAACCAAAGCCCAGCATGTGACCCAACTTCAGCAAAGACCTACTGGCTGACTGATGACATCTCATGAGAGTCTCTCTGTGGCCAGTTAATAGCTAAAGAAGCTGGAATCCCAGATACTAAAGAGATTGAAACAGGAAAGTTGAAAGTTCAGGACTTGTCTGGACTAAAGTGCAAGTTCAAGGCCAGTTTAGAATCTCAGTGAGGCCTTGTCTAAAGAAAAAAAAAATGAGAAAATAAAATAAAGCCAGGCATGGTGACACACACTTTTAATCCCAGCACTCAGAAGGCAGAGGCAGGTGAATCTCTGAGTTTGAGGCCAACTGTCTAGAAAGCAATTCCAAGATAGCCAGGAATACACATAGAAACCCTGTCTCAATAATACTTTTTAAAAATAAAAGCCTGGGGGCTGGAGAGATGGCTCAGCGATTAAGAGCACCATCTGCTCTTCCAGAGGACCCGGGTTCGATTCCCAGCACTCACATGGCAGCTAACAACTGTCTGTAGTTCCAGTTCCAGGCAAACACCAAGGCAAATAAATAAATAATAAATAAATAAATAAAAAATAAAATAAAATAAAAGCCTGTAGTAAAGTGCTTTTCTAGGCTGTGAACTCACAAAGAACCACCTGCCTCTGCCTCCAGAATGCTGGGATCAATGGCATGTCCACTAGGAGAACTCCAGTTTTGACTTTACCAGGTACAGTGTTTGAGCAAGAATGGCCTCCATGTATTTGAATGTTTAATCGCCAGAGAGTAGGATTAGGAGGTGTGGCCTTTGTGGAGAAGACATGGCTTTGTTAGAGGGAGTGTGTTAGTGGGTGGGGGGTAGGGCTGGGGAGTGGACTTTGAGGCCAAGCCAGGCCCAGTCTCCTGGCCGCTGTCTAAGATGAGAATATAGCCCTCAACTGCTGCTCTAGTGCAGTGCACACCACTGCCATGGTCCTGCTTTGCTCCTTGATGTGGTAGTAACAGCCTTGGAAGGTGTAAGCAAGCCCACAGTTAAATGTTTTCTTTCCTAGGAGTTTATTTGGTCATGGTGTCTCTTCACAGCAACAGAACACTGTCTAAAATACCTGGACCCAGCCCAGTGGTGGTGTACAGCATTGGGGAGGCAGAAGTAGGCAGATCTCTGTGAGTTCAAGGTCAGCCTAGTCTACAGAGTGATTTCCAAGACAGCCAGGGCTACACAGAGAAACCCTGTCTCAAAAAACCAAAAACAAAACAAAAAACCCAATCAACCAAACAAAATAACAACCAGCCAAAAACCCTGGACCCCGTTTTCCTCCCCCGAGCTTGGATATGACTAGGTCTCTTGGAGGGGAAGTGAAATCGGGCTCCTGAGGTGGGAGCTGTAAGCTGTGGATGTATTCACTCACTGAGGGTTGCAGAACAGAGACCAGTTTGTGATACCAAAGGCCCCCATCCAACCATGGAAGTTCTGCTTCCACTGGTTTCACTGCCTCTGCCTGGCCTTGTGCTGACACACAGCATCTTCCTAAGTGTCACTGTGGTTCTGCTAGAAGGCTGCTATGATTGGGGCCAGGTGACAGAAGAAATGGGCCCAGTAGCCTGTTAGGGTTCTACAGCCAAAGAGCTGTGGAGCTGGGGTTCAAATCTGAGTCTCTGTGTAGCCCAGGCTGTCCTGGAGCTCACTCTGTAGACCATGATGGACTCAAACTCACAGAGATCGGCCTGCCTCCAGTGCTGGGATTAAAGGCTTGTGTCACTGCTGATGGCTTTTTTTCCTCTTTGTCTTTCTGTTTGGTTTTATACTGCCTTTTGCTATGAGGCAGCCAATCACCAGATTGTGCTGAGCAAGCATCCACAGTATTATAGCCCTAGAGCAGGGCCAGTATGGACTGGGAAGACCCATTCCTTTTTCAAGAAGCAGTGGGATTTTTTTTTTTTTTAGTATCTTTTTAAAATTTTTATATGAATTAGTGTTTTGCCTGCATGTGTAACTGTGTAAGGATGTCAGATCTTGGAATTACAGACAGTTGTTAGCTGCCAAGTGGTTGCTGGGAATTGAACTCAGGTCCTCTGGAAGAACAGTCCGTGCTCTTCACTGCTGAGCCATCTCTCCAGCCCCGAAGCAGTGGATTTTGTGTGTGTTTTTCTTTTCTTTCTTTTTTTGGGGGAGGAGGCAGCATTAGCTCAATCCTGCACAGAAAGGAATCAGAAGTCTCAGGGATGAGAGGGAGGGGGCGTGGCCTGGCTATGCCAGTCAAACCTAGGCAGAAGCCCTGACTCTGGCAGAGGGAAAGCCCTAGGCATGCGGTCAGGAGCACAGCAGGGGGCTGCCTGGATAGACAGACCTCCAGCACAGGCTCCGTCTGTGGAGGGACTGTAGGACAGCCACAAGCCGGCAGGTCTCCCTGACCACACTTCCAACGGCCACTTGAAGCGGCGGCACAAAGCGGGCTCTGAGCACAGCGTCCTCACCACACTGAGCCCATTCATTCTCCCGAGACACCGGCAACTATCCTGGCGCCTGGGCCAACGGCAAGCCTGGCCCTGACGAAGCGTCCATGCCATAGCAACAGACACTCCAAAATCCAGCTTCCCAGCTCTTATGCCATGTGCCTACCTGCCCACGATGGTTGGCTGGCCTGGCCCACTGTATTCCTTGCCCATAGGACCACTTTGTGACCACAGAGCCAGGGCTTGCTGAAGGCCACAAGGTACTGGTCAGATACTTCTCCCATGAAGTCGGGGTTACTGTGATCCCCATTTCATAGGCAAGAAAACTGAGGTCTGGGAGAAGTACAATCCACAGCAGTTGGAAAGCTGGTCTGGTCAGCTGATGCCACAGCCTGGATCATTAGTCCAAATCACATCTTAACTGTCTCCCAGGAGAGCAGCCACGGGACTACACTTTACCATCCACTTGGGGACCCCCCAGCTCTCTCCAGGATGTAGGCTCTCCATATCCCCTGTAAGTAATCTGGAGAGGTGCCAGGCAAGAAATCTGCTCTGGAATCATGAGTCTCAATAAACTTTTATAAGTGCCTTGTTTGTGGTGTTTGTCATAGCAACGGAAAAGTGACAGAGACAATGGTCTAGACATTTCCTCCTTGGCTATGGAGCAATGGTCCACGCAGGCCTCCATAAGCAGGGCCCTGCAGCCATAACCTTGAGGGCTGGGTCTCTCTCAGGACCTTGGGGTCCTCTTCACACCCTCAAGGAGAGTCTAGAGTCCAGGCCTGCAGCTCCCAGGGTTCTACTGTTGGACTGGCAGCTTCCAGCCCCAAGACTTTGATGGCAAATGTCGGGTGGGACCCATCTGTCATGGACTGCATCTCCCACAGGCCTGATCACCAGCTTCAGGGCCAGATGGACTGATTGCACACGTGTAATCCCAGGACTCAGAGGCAGAGACAGAAAGATGTCCTGGTCAGCCTGGGTAACATCAGATTTGTATCTCAAATCAACAACAAAAATGTCTGCTCTAGGCTTGTGGGGATATGGCTCAGAGACCAAGAATTTGCCTAGCTTGTGAAAGACCTAGAGTTACACCTCAAGCACAGAAGATGTAAAGAAGGAATGAGGGAAGTGAAGTCTGTGGAGGATGGCCGCATGTCATGCACTATTGTCACAGAGACTAGAGAGCTGATGTCACTCAGAACTGGACAGACCTTGTGGCTTTCCAGTCCCATCATGTGCTACTGCCCTTTTTTAGAGCTGTCCGTGGCGATTTATTTTCTTACTATCTGTTCTGTGTGGGCACAGAACACACATTCATACACATATAGACACACTCCTATACACATACAGATACATACACATTTGTGTTTGCAGGGTACCAGTCTATATATTATTGGAAGGACAAGTTATGGGGCAATATGTGCCACCAACTCTGTGACCTGTGGAAATCCCCTTGCCTCTCTGTGCCTCAGTTTCCCTATCTCTGTCTAAAGGTTGTGAAAGACCTGTCCTCACATGTCTCTGCTGGCTTGGTCAAGACATCCTGCCTGAATAGGTGCTTACTTCAAGTGGGTCTCTGCCTGATGTTTTGGCCACTGTGAAGTCGGCATACACTGCTAAACAAGAGGAAATTGATGGGCACTCAAGCAGGTGAATCATCTCACCCATGATCACATAGTGACAAAGTAGCCAATCAAAAGTTGAATTTGGGCCTGAGTGACCCAAGCCCACAGGCCTCACTCATTATCACTGCCAGTCCATCTCCTGGGCCTTAGAACATACATATTACCCAACCCTGGGCCTGTGTCCTGGACTTCCATCCTGTGGGCCAGGCCCCCTGACAGCTGTTGGCAGGTCCCCTGTGGCCCCCAGCCTAGTGGGCTCTGTTCCCAGAGCCTGCGGTTTCTTCCTTAGTCCTTCTAGGTCCCACGGGTTTGTGGTGTGCCCCCTGCCCCTGCCGCTGGCTGAGGAGGCCCCAGCCCCCGCCCCCTGTGGAGAGTGTGGGAGGGTGGGGCTGTGGGAGTTTCGCTAGTTTAAAAATACACAGAGGAAGCAAGTTGAGAGGGCAAGAGAAAGGGGAAGGGGTGTGGAGGAGGCCCTTCAACCTTGATGTCTTGAGCCTGGAGCGCCACATGCTAGCGAGCCAGGGGCTTTGCGCAGCTTGCCAGCATGATGGAGATGCCCAAGAAAACCAGCAAAAAGTTCAGTGAGTACAGATTGTCCACCTTGCCTCCCTTTGTTCAGCTTGGCCTCTCTCCTCGGTTCTCTTTCTCTTTCTGCCCACCTCTGTCTCTCCCGTTTGTTTATTCGCTCTTTCTACACTCAGCCCCTCAGCCTTTCCATCTACGGTGCCATCTGGGCCTCTCTCTGACCTTGAGGTTGTGTGGGGAGAGACCCCCGCATGCCTGGTCTTGGAACCAAGCTCAACACTAGATTTCAGAGATCTCTAGGGACGTAGTGATTTGGGGACTACAGAGGCTGTCACATGTCCCTACCAGTGGTGAGGCTGGGAGCTAGAACCAAGTTCCTGAGAACTACATCCATCCACTGCTGTTTCTCTCCAAGTCAGGGCCTGAGACCTCTCTGTCCTTCTGTCCTGATGCCTCTGACCCTCCCGCTCTTCCCCCGCCTCGGGGTGGAGGGTGCCGGGACTATATCTCATATGTGGAGATACACAGGTCTGTAAGCCCAGCCCTCAGAAGGCAGAGGCAGGAGGCTCATGAGCAGACCAGACTAGGTTACAGAGTGAGACACTGTCTCGTATAAACACATGAAACAAACAAAACCTATAGTAAGTACTGAGAAAGGAGGCAGGCACTGGCTTTTCTGCTAAATACTGGTGAAATGTCTGTCCCAGTCCGACCTTTCTAGAAGCAGGGCAGTAGTCAGCATTGTTTGGACTGGGATCAGGAGGAATGGGCAGGAAGATATTCTGAGGTCCTGAGCCCTAATCTTGCACCTCGGCTCAGCCCCATGCTCACCATATGACTGTAGACAAACCCTTTTTCCTCTCTGGGCCGTGGATTCTGTTCTCGTCAGATGTAGGCATCTGCTTATATTCAATCAGGGGTGTATGATGCAGCAGAGGATGCAGAGGAGGAGAGGGAAGTGGAAATGCCAGCGTTTCCCCCTTTACTTACCGCATCTGGAGCCCCCACGGAAGTCAGAAGATGGTACTGTGAGAAGGGACAGTCCCACAACCCGTGGGTGACAGCACCAGTGTTTCCTGCTGGAGGATGCTACTGCAGGAGCCCTGCCAGGGGCCAGCAAGCCTCAGGCTGTCCGCTACCCCATCTCCTTCCAACCCAGGTGCCAGCGGCTGCCATGGACACCATTCTACCCAATCTCTCTCTCTCTCTCTCTCTCTCTCTCTCTCTCTCTCTCTCTCTCTCTCTCTCTCCAGGCTTTAGGGGCATGCTGTGGGACCTCGGGCCATTCACTTCACTCTTCTGAATGTCTATTCCTTAAGTGGAAAGCAGGATGTTATGCATATGCTAATAATTTACACACTATGTTTGACAAGTGAGAAGCATTTTTGGTCATCATTGTCTTAATTTTTGATAGCTTTTCCAGGATGTTCTATATGCCAGACAGCACATGAAGCATGCCATTTACAAGGTTTGCATGTGTGCATGTTCATGTGAGTGCATGAATATGTTCGGGTACAACATCAAGTGTCTTCTTTTATCCCTCTCTTTTATTTTTAAAACAATTTTCTTTGAACAAAATTGTATTAAAATATATCGACAGTGGTGGCGCACACCATCAATATCAGAACTCAGGAAGCAGAGGTGGGCAGATATCTGTGAGTTTGAGACCAGCCTGGTCTACACAGCAAGTTCCAGAACAGCTAGAGCTACACAGAGAAACCCTGTCTCAAAAAATAAAAACAGCTGGGCAGTGGTGACACATGCCTTTAATCCTAGCACTTGGGGAGGCAGAGACAGGAGGATCTTTATGAATTCAAGGCCAGCTTGATCTAGTTCTAGGACAGCTAGGGCTACACAGGGAAAATCCTGTCTTGAAAAACAAAACCAAAAACAAACCCCAAACAAACAAAAAAGAAAGAAAGAAAAGAAAAACAGAGAGAGGAAAGAGAAAAAGAGTATAGTGAAAAACTGTCCTTGATTTTCTTTGTAGCGACAAACCTTCTTTGCAGCCTCACTGAGTGGACCTGTGGAGATTTCTATTGTTTTTTACATTCCTGATGACGTTGTCATTCATTCATTTTCCTTTCCTCTTTTCTTGCTAGAATTCTTCAAGTTTAAAGGCTTTGGGAGCCTCTCCAATCTCCCTCGATCCTTTTCTCTGAGACGGTCTTCAGCCTCCGCTAGTATCCGCTCTCATCTCGAGCCTGACACCTTTGAAGCCACACAGGATGACATGGTGACAGTTCCGAAGAGTCCTCCTGCCTATGCTCGTTCCAGTGACATGTATAGCCACATGGGTACCATGCCTCGCCCTAACATCAAGAAGGCTCGGAAGCATCAGGCTGCCCGGAAGGTCGGAGAGGTCCCTCCAGGGCTGCCAGATCCACCAGGCTTAGAGGCAGCCAAAGAAGCAGTGGAGGGAACAGAAGTCCCATTGAAGGACACCCCAGGAGTGGGATTCACACCTTCAGCAGTAGTGGTGGACCCTATGAGGAGGCCTGAGGACCCTACAGTAGACACAAAAGAGAAGCAAATTCCTGAGGATGTGTATCCAGAAAGGTAGGTGATACAGAAGCATGGAAGGCAGGCCATGCTCGGATGGGTTTCTAGCCATCTCTAGCAGGTACAGCTCCAGCACAAACACCTGGGCTGAAAATAAAAGGCAGAGTGTAGGGAGTGGTACATCCTGCAATCCCAGCAGTGAGGGAATGAAGCCTGGAGGATTGCTTTGCGCTTGAGATCAGCCGGAACTACAAAATGAGACTCTGTAAACAGGGTAAACAGGGTAAACCGGGCAGGGATGGAACACCTAAGTACTTCCCACAGACTAGACACTGCTCAGAAACATTTTCAAGTAATTTTCAGAAGAAAACCAGCTAGAGATACAACAAACAAGGAAACAGATTCAGAGAGGGAAAAGTCATCTGCCCCAGGCAGGCTCAACATCCGTCCTGCCAGTGAGGAAGCTCTGTTTGAACGGAGGCCCACCTGACACAGAACCCAGAGCAAACTCCTGCATGAGCTCGGAAGCCAGGTGGGCCAGGTGGTCCCTGAGATCAGGCACCAAATCCTACCCACGGAGCCTTTAGTTCTGGGGGTCAACATGGTAAGGCCTGATCTAGAAAACCACTTGACAATGGATTTGTGTACAGCACCCTAAAAGTTGAGTTCCCAGGAAGACAAACATAAATAGTGGGCCAGCAAGAAGGCTTAGTTGGTAAAGACACATGAGTTTGATTCCCAGCACCTGTATGGTGGATGGGGAGAACTGACACTGTCATCCATCCTCCCCTCAAGAACACAAATGGTGATAAAAATGGCAATAACTCACTGACCACCTTATTGGTCGATTCCTTTTTGTTTATTTGTTTTTGTTTTGTTTACTTTTTTGAGACAAGGTCTCTCTAGTCTGGACTATCCTGGAACTTACTATGTAGCCCGGCTGACCTGGAACTCACAGATACTCCTGCCTCTGCCTCCAGAATGCTGGGACTAAATGATCATCATCACATCCAGCACTCATTGAGGACAGCCTCACACAGTTGTTGTTGTTTTTAAAGATTTATTTATTATGTATGCAGTATACAGAAGAGGGCACTAGATGCCATCATAGATGGTTGTGAGCCACCATGTGGTTACTGGGAATTGAACTCAGGACCTCTAGAAGAGCAGTCAGTGCTCTTAACCTCTGAGCCATCTCTCCAGCCCCCTGTTGTTCTTTTTTTAATCCTATGTTTTGATAAGAAACTGAGACAGTCATATGGATATAGGGTTTGAACACTGGCTAGGCATTCACACACTTGTGATCCCTTCTAAACCCCAGAGTTGTTCACACCCCTCAACTCCAGCCATAGGCGACTCCAGGTTTTCATTGCTCAAACCAAACAAGCCAGATGTGTTGAACAAAAGTGAGTCTGGAGCCAGGATGAGGCCTTTTCAAACAGCCTTTCCCTGGGACACCAAACTCAGCTGTGCCGAAATACAGCTAGATTTAGAGCCCTGTCACCAAGTCCAGACCCCCCAGTTCAGTGGCAAAGAATTTTGTTTGTTTAGACAAGGTCTCATACTGTAGCCCTGGCTATCCTGGAACTTTCTTTGTAAACCAGGCTGGCCTTGAACTCACAGAGCTTCACCTGCCTCTGCCTTTCTACTGCCAAGGTTAAAAGTGTGCACCATTACACTGGGCAATTTTTTAAAAGATGTGTTTTATTGTATGTTTATGAATGTTTTGCCTACATGTATGTTTATGCACAATATGCTTACAGTGCCCATAGAGGCCAGAAAGGGGCATCAGATCTCCGGGTCTGGTGTTTACAGGCCTTTGAGAGCCACCAAGTGGATCCTGGAAACTGAACCTGGGTCCTCTAGAAGAGGAACTAGTAGGTTCTGTGGACCATGGTTGGCCTCAGACTCACAGACATCCACCTGCCTCTGGGATTAAAGGTGTGTGCCACCACCCAAGACTGGCAAGTCTTAGCCGCTGAGCCATTTTCAGTCTTGGTAACAGAACTTTGTAAAATTTGTACAATAGCACCAGATCAGACTCTGGAAATGCTATTTTCATGATTAATAAGAGTAAGGCTTTTTTCACCATCTCTCGCTGCCTCAGGCTGCCTTCTCCAACTACCCTCTCCAAAATTCGACTTCCTTAGGCAGTTAAGGCACAAGGAAGAGGGCAGCCAGAAATTTGAGGCCGTGAGCTTTCTCCGGTTAGAGGGCTCATCGGTAGCTTGGCTCCTCCCACCCAGACGCTGATTGGTTCGTCTGCTGGACGAGGCAGAGGGGTGTGTCCGCTAGGGGGCGTGTTCTTTTCCAGCGGGGACAGTGACTAACAGGATGGGGAGGCGGAACGAGATCAGAGCAAGTTTGAGGAGGGTGTGTTCTTCTTGGATCGTTGCGGCCCAGGGGGCGTGTCTGGGGCGTGGCCCTCAGGTCTGGCCCTGCCCGTAGGGTCCTAGGCTAAGCTCCATAGCTTCCATCCTTAGTCTTTGCGGGATGTCAGAGTGAGCGGGTTCCAGGCTGCAGGCGGTGAGCACAGGGAACCATGACTGCAGTGGGCCGAAGGTGCTCTGCGCTGGAGCCCCGAAGGTGAGTGACTGAACTGGCTCTACGGAGAACCAGGGGACAGCAGGAGTGGTCCAGTGGAAAGATGCTTGTCCCTGGGGCTGACACACACTGCTATGGGTTTAACATCTGGGACTTTTCTTTTTTTCTTTATTTTTATGAGGCAAGGTCTCATGTAGCACAGGCTGTGCCCAAACCTTTTTTTTTTTTTTTTTGAGACAGGATCTTTCTATGTAGCCCTGGCTGTCCTGGAACTCAAAGAGATTTGCCTACCCCTGCCAGGTACTGGGATTAAAGGCAGATGGCATGATGCCCAGCTGTCTCAGATTCTTGATCCTCCTGCATCCACCTAACGAGTGCAGGGTTACAGACCTGCGCCACCACAGCTGGCAGCATCTGGGATGTTGTTTATCTGTGGCTGTTCCCTGCCTTGCCTCTGAGCACACCTGGCATCTGTCTCTTATGTTTTCTGGCAGCTCCAGGGGAGATAACCCATCTTGTAGATCAAGACAAAAAACTTTGCCTGTTTGGCTGGCCTACTAGAAGTCAGAATTAGAATTTGACTACACCTCCTGGGCTCATCCTGTCAATTTCTAGGAACACATTCCTCTCAGGCAGGCCTGGCCTCTCAGGAGAAATCTTGAGAAGCCTTGTCTAGAACACAGCCCAAGTTGCTATGGCAGAGGCTTCTTCCAGGGATGCTTTGACATCAAGCTTGACCCAGACCAGACCAAGACAAACACTGGGATACTTTGCCTCCCATCTCCTGAAGTGTTCAGAGGTTCCCAGGGTAGGTCAGCAGGCCAGATCAAGCCCTGTTCTGGTGCCCTGGAGCTCAATGTCCCCACCCCAGCCCCGACCTCCAAGGACTATTGAATATTTGTCATAGGAGTCCCGTCAGGTTGGGAGAGTGGGGGGGGGGGGTGTCTCAGCTTAGCTCTGCCCCATGCTGGCCTCTGGTTCTCTAGGAGCCCACATGGGTCTGAAATGCTTTCTGAGGAGCCATCCAGCTGGACAGATGGCTAGCCCACCTTCCTGAGTGTCCCTACTGGGTCTTCCCAGTGAATGTTAGAGTATCCCAGGCTGGGGAGATGTTGTTGTTTCCCCTTCCTGGGAAGGCAGGGTGCACCTGGAGCAGGAGGAAGGAAGGGGAAGAGAGGTTAGACTGCAGGGATTTCCGGTGCCTGTCTCTGCTGAGATCATGGAGGATGAGGTTGAAGGGGCCTTCAGCTGTCCAAATGGAGCACACCAGCCTACCCCAGCCTACCCTGCATCCTCCACACGGCTTCTGCTAAAGGAAATGAAACAGCAGGGCCCAGAGAACTGCCCCTGACTCCCAAATAAGTGTGACAGAAGACAAGGCCAAGCCTAGAAAAACAGGGTGCCATACATATCCCATCTACCCGCACAGAGACGTCACCAGGGTCCCATCACTTACCAACTAAGAAGCTCCCAGCAGGCCCTGGAAGTGCGTGACTGTTGCTTTGCTTCCCCAAGGCCTAAAGAGGAGAGGACTTCCCTGGGAAGGCAGCTGAGCAGCTCCAGATCTTAACCACCAGGCCATACTTCCCTCCGTCAAGGAACGCCTCAGAGCTTTATACCACAACTTCAAATGACTCCACAGTGTCCTGCTAGCAGGCCTTATTTCTCCAAGAGCACACTTAGGGTCACAGCATTGAAGCTGAGTGAATATTTTATTGATTTTATTTTTATATATATTTTAAGCTTGATTTATTACTACATTGGAGTGAGTCCTGTCCAAATGTATGTATGTATGGAGGCCAGAGGCCAGCTTTGTGGCTCTCTCCTGTGTGTAGGACCCAGGGACTGAGCTCCATCTATCAGGTTGCATGGCAATCACAGGCTCTTTATACACTGGGCCATCTCTCCAGCTGCCATTCATTTTAATATTTCCTGAGCTATCCCCAGGCTCTGGGAGCAGTGAGTGCAGATGGTGGAACCGTATGGAGACCTCATCGCAGAGCCAGAGAGTCAGGTGCAAACCAGATACATGAGTTACAGGAGCAACTAGAGAACAATTAGCAAGCAAGTGTACAATTCAGGGAGGAAACTGGTCTCGAGGGAAGTAGTTAGTGATGTCAGTTTAGAGGGGTCAGAAACGAGCTGCCCATGGTGACACACACCTTTAACCCTAGTGCTCCAGAGGCAGAGGCAGGCAAATCTTTGAATTTGAGGCCAGTGTGGTCTACAGAGAGTTCAAGGACAGTTAGGACTACACATAGAAACCCTGTCTTGGGGGGAAGGGCTAGAGAGGAAAAATAATTGAACAAAGAAAGAGCAAATGAGCTTGCTGTCTGGGGCACATGTGAGCTGAGCGGTGAGTTCTGAGGCAGGAACCACCCTTGGCCTTGTGGTCATTAGCAGAAGTCACAATGCCTGAAATGGAGCACTGACTTGCTTCAGGAAATCTCTCCCTTGCAGATACGGTCAACTTTCTGTGTTAGGGTCTTGTACTGGCCTGAGGGTGACCTTGATCACCTCATCCTCCTGTCCACTTCTCAAGAGCTAGGATTACATGAGGCACAGCACCTGCCTGGTTTATGGGATGTGGAGTTGGGATCTAGGACTTCCTGCATGCACTTTACCCACTGAGCTGGATGGATTAGGCACATCCTTAGGGAGATCTGAACTGTTCTTGGTGCTGCCTCCCTTGAATGCACTTTGCCATCCTTCCAGACCCAACCCCAAGAAGGCTATTTGGAAGGACACTGAGACTGGGGTAAGCGACACCCTAAAAGAAAGCGAGGGTACCCTATATTGTCCAAACCACAATGAACACATTGCACACAGGCCAGGACACCCCCCCCCTCCCCATTTCCTTTTGGAATGTTGATCCTGATTCAAGAATTTCCAAGTCTCCCCAGAGTCCCACGACCCTCTCGGCCCTGCAGAGTGACGTCAGCTGCCAGGCATCTGGTAGCTATTACCCGATTACCCGTGGAGAGGGGGGTCACTGTGGGCCTAGCCTGTGCAGCCTCCCTGGGCTCAGGGTGGCTGGTCCATGTCTTGTGAAGGGGCCCAGCTGCTCCTGGCTCTCATTTCCTGTAGAGACTTTCTCACAGTCCCTGAGACCCCAAGATGCCTTGGGCTGTGGGAACCTGACTATCTCAGGAAAGATGAATTATATCCCACACTGGTGTCCATATTGCTTCCAGCCTTGGAGGAACTCTTAATGCAGGTTGCTGGAGCTATGTGGGGTGAGGGCTGAGCAAGACAGGGTCAGACACCCAGGGAATGTGTGGCAGTTCCTTTCTCCCACTGAGCCTTAGTTTCCCTGTGTGCTGATGTCTGGATAGGATGGCAGGTAGAGAGACCTGGACATGGCAGGTGCTCGTGCTATTGGAGGAGAAACTGAGTCCCACAAAAGAGAAGGGTCTCACTCAGGGTCACAGCTTCCTAGTTCCTGCTTTGGTGTCTTTCAGAATCCCCAAGGATCTGCTGCGAACCCTGCCCGCCCCACTCCCTCCTCCCAGCTGTCGCTTGTCTGTCTGGGTGAAGTGCTATTTATTCCCGTCTCCTCCCAGCTTCCACCCAGGGTTAGCCCCTCATTTCCAAGGGTGTCACTTCGTATGAGGAACACACACTGACTGCAGGTCACTTCAGTTCTAGTGTGAATTCTGTGCCTAGGGTCAAGAACCCACCTCAGTGGGGAATCTCCCTGCTATATAGTTTGGGCCACCATAGCCACAGCCACTGCCCCACGCTCCTCCCTCTGGAGACCTCCCTGTGGTTCTCTCCAGCAGGCTCCCAACCACCCTCAGCCGCTAGACTAGCATGCTTGATTTTGCCCTTCCTCCTAGGCAAGGGCCTCTCCTGATGGCTCTCCCACAGCCAGGAGGACATTAGGATGGGAGTGAGCCAGTGGCAGCCTGTGCTATAAAGTGGCAGGAAGTAAATCTCAGAGAATTTTTTGGCAGGGTCTTTCAGCCTCTGTGGCTATCACTGTCTCAGGAGAGACCTAGCTTTCTTTGCTCAGGATACTGAAGCTGAAGCAACACATTAGAAAGCCTCCACTGTCACTCTCGGAGGAGTGAGCAAACTTTAGAGGAAGATGGCTGAGGTCCATCTGTAATTCCATCATTTGAGAAGAAGAAGCAGAGGGATTACAAGTTCAAGGCCAGCCCGAATCACAGAATGAGACCCTGTCTCAAAATCTAAAGACAAGCCAGCCATATGTGATGGCAAACACCTGTTGTAATTCCATGTAGTTCTTGGGAAGTGGAGGTAGGAGGGTCAGGAGTTCAAAGCCAGTCTTGGGTACATAGCAAGTTTGAGACCAGCCTAGGCTTTTATTTAGAAAAAAAATAAAAACAGGGTCTGTGCAAAGAAAGCTGTATCCCCCAAGAGAGTGGCAAGGGTTAGGGAGCCTGGGCCTCATAGGAGCACCATGGCCTCCCAGGACAAATATGATAGACTCTGTGAAGCCAAAGAAGCCAAGCCTCCGAGGGAGGAAGCAGATGGAAGAACAGGGCAATTCTGTCCTCATGACCAGACCCTGAGGCCCAAAGTACACAATTGAGGACAGAGAGAGGGCAGGCAGACCTGTGCTGGTGGAAAGGCCAGGCCTGGTAGAGGGTGGGGCAGTTTCCTCTCCTCTTCTCCAGGATCTTGGTGGAAGCTCACCTTTCTTCTGGTCCAGGCCAGAAGTCCCTGAAGGTGAAGTTCTGGTTCCAACATGCATTAGGGAAATAAGGGATAATGGGTGCTAATTACTACTCATTAATGCAATTAATTAAACTGATAGATGCAATGCATGTTGTCAGTTATCAGAAGAAATCAGTTAATACAGGCAATTAAAGGGGTTGGTTATTTAAATAATGAATGCTGCTGATGTACGGGCTTGATTTAGCTCAATTGTTACTATTGCTTGTTAATTGATTTCACCACTGATATCAAGAAGGAAGTGTCTTTTAAGTATATAATGTAAGAAATAATTAATTAATTCATGGAGCCATTTTAACGCATACTTTGATTCCTGGATTTGATCATTACAATGACAGGAAGTGTGTTCTAAAAGTCTAGCAAAGTGACAGCTGCAGGCCGAGTAGAAATCATCCTGGCCTCTGGTGTAAGCAGATAGGATGGCCCAGGCAGAGGGAATGTTATGTGCAAAGGCCCAGAGGTTGCAGACCCTGGAGCTCTTTGGAAGTCGTTTTTGGAGGCTGGAGATGCATAAGCATGAGAATCTGTAGTCTGTATTCGTAATGGGAGATGGAGACAGGAGAATCCTTGGAAACTCTGGCCAGCTAGCATGATGAATGCAGTAGAAAGCCAACAGAGACTCATCTCAAGGTGGAAGGTGAAGACTGACCTTCCAGGTTATCCTCTTATCTGTACATGAGAACACGGGTATGCATGGGCCTGCATTCATACATGAACACACACAGAGATCATACACACACATCATACACACACATATCAGGTGCTGGTTAGTTTCTTAGCATTGTTCTGAGCCCATGTGGAGAGAAAAGTACAGGGAACAGAAAGAGCAAAGCCTTGCCAGGTGGTGGTAGCACATGCTTTTAATCCCAGTACTCTGGAGGCAGAGGCAGGCAGACCTCAGAGTTCGAGGCCAGCCTGGTATACAGAGAGACTTCTAGGACAGCCAGGGCTGTTACACAGAGAAAACCTGTCTTAAAACCAGAAGAGAGAGAGAGACCCGCGCGCGCGCGCGCGCGCGCACACACACACACACACACACACACACACACACACACACACACAGAGAGAAAGAGAGAGAGAGAGAGAATGCAAATCCCCTGAGGAGTTGGTGCTGGTTGGGCACTTGCCATGTGTCTGGGCACGGCAGGAAGGAGCCCATCCATGCCCAGGAGTCTGTTAGGAGCTTGACTTCCAGGCTGATGGAGCTGGGCCCCTGCTGCCAGAGGGCGGGTGGAGGGAAGGAAGCTGGGCTAACAAGAGTTGTTGTAAATAGTCATGTTGGGTACTGGAATGATGGCATGCTGTGGAGGCAAGGGAGGTTAAGGGATGGAACCTCCTTGGCCTGGGGCTCTAATTTGGGCAATCTCTCTGGTTCTGGCCACCTATGCAAGCTGACTCCTAGGGCAACACCCCATCCTCAAGGCTGTATTTCTGCCCTAAAACCTAAGAGGAAGTGGACAGGAAGCAGGAGGAAGCACCGGGTTGATCCCAGTGTGTCTCTGACAATTTGTTCCCAGCAATGGGAGGATTTCCGGGCCTGAATGGCCGGAAATGTTGGGATGGGACACCTCACCCAGGAAGAGTGGACAGAGCTGACTGGGGAGGGGCTCTCTACCCCAGCTCACGGGCAGCATCACTGGCCAGGGATAAAGCATCCAATAGCCGGTGCTTTTGCAGACTGCAGCTTAAGAGACAGGTTGAAGTCAGGAAGGACTTTGTAGGACTTCAGAGCCTCAGAACAGGATCAGCTGTGTGTGTGTGTGTGTGTGTGTGTGTGTGTGTGTGTGTGTGTCTTTGGTTTCAGGAGCTGGGGGTCACTCTTTTCCTTCTTTCCTTCTTTTTATTCTTCTGCTCATCTTTCATTTTGAATATTAAGCTCCTGTGTTTGAGCATACATTTCTTTCCCATTTTGCAGGTGGGAAACCTGAGACCATTGTCTGGGAACAAGTGTTCAGCCTAAGAGAATGACAGGGTGTGATGGCCGATGGCAGGGGCTGCTCACCATTCATTACTCCCTTAAGCTGCAGCCATGCTGGGGGTGGGGGTTCACTGGTGAAGGACAGTGCACACCCTCACGAGGGTCTCTGTTACTTTCGAGTTGAGAAATAAATATGAAATGGTTGTCCCAGGTGAGGGTTGGCAAGACTACAGGAACAGAGGCAATGGTGGGTGGAGAGTGGGGGACAGGGGGCCGTTGCAGGGGTGCTGTTCCTGGAGGGCTTCTCTGAGGAAGTGGCTTTATGCTGAGCCATGAAGAAAGAGGGTGAGGGAAAGAGCCTTTCAAACATTATAGAACGGAGTTTCAAGCATTTCTCCTAAGTCAGGGGGTCTGGGGCAGGAATGAGCTGGCAAGACCTGCAGTAGGCCAGAGCGTGGAGGTTGGGGCCTACCAACCCAGTTATATCCATTTTCTGTCTTCGTAACGTCCCTGACTTTTATTTTGGAGGAGTTTTGATTCAGATGATAAATTACACTGCTGTGGAGGGGAGTCCATGTTTTATTCTTTGGCAGATGGGGGCTGAGGATGAGGCTCAGCTGTAGACTGCACATCTAGAGTGTGAAAGGCTGAGACTTCACTCCTAGCACCGGAACAGAGAGAGAGAATTTTAGATAGGTCTGCAGTTGTGCACTTACAAGTTCAGCTCCTCCAGAGTCTGAGGCAGGAGGATTGTTTGAGTCTAGGAATTCAGACCAGACTGAGCAGCTGGGTGAGGGGATCTGCTGGACATTGGCGCTGCCTGCTTTGTGCTTAGTTGCTGTCTGTTATCAGAACTCAAGCTGACAGTATGTGTGAGTGGACATGGGGAGCCAGCCAGCAAGGAAGAGACTGGGAGAGACTTGGTCATAATCTGTCCTGAAGGAGGATTTCCTGCTGGGCAGGGTGTGGTCTGTAGTATGGATCAAAGCCTGCTGCTGAATGGTGCAAAGCCTGCTGGGGAGCCAAGGGTAGAAAGTGGACCTGAGGCTTTGGCTGTCACAGCAGGGGGAGGGAGCTGGAGCCCAGAAGGGAAGACAGTGGAGGACCACCAGCTGCTTGTGGGTAGCAAATTGGAGATACCTCAGAGGCGGTGAGGAATGGGGCTGTATCAGAGAAAGGTGTAAGTACTTTAGGCCACGACTGGGCTGCGTGTGGTGCCTCTATAATCCCAGCATTCAGGTGGAGGCAGGAGGATCAGAAGTTCAAAGTCAGTTTCACCTACTCACTTTGAGTTCCCTCTGGGCTACATGAGACAAATGCAAAAGTGCACACACACACACACACACCACAAAGCTGTGGCTGGGGGAAGTGACTCAAAGGGGAAGGCTGATTGTTCAGCATCTTGGAAAAATAACCGATACCATCCCCTGGCCTCTATAGGCTTTATCCCTGCCACCCGAAGGCAGAGAGAATAGGTGTGTCCAGGCTGGAAGCAGCAATAGCTAGCCAATACACTGGCAGTGAAGAGCCAGAGGAAAGGGGCTGAGTCTCAACTTAGGCTCTCTAGTGTTTTAAGTCAGGGGTAGGAATCTGGTTGGGAAGGTAGAGAGAGGGGGCAGACACCAGTCAAGTAAGTGTCCTGAGCTGGAAGAACACTCATGCTGAGTCCTCCAGACCACTCCATTAGGCAGTGGCTGTTTTTGCTCCTGATTTGTGGAGAGGAAATGTAGGATCAGAGAGGTGAAGGAAACTCCTCAGGGCTGCACAGCGGGAGGGGGAGAGTGGCCACAGGTCCTTCTGCCCCAGGGATGAGCATTCTGGGCTCCCAAGGCCAGGTCTGGCAGGCAGGTGGACACTCGGGAGGTCTCAGGAGCACTGGGAATATTTACCTCTTTTCCTTCTTCCAGGGCCGTTGGAGAGCTGGAAGCTGCCGGGGACTATGTGAAGGTAGGTGGGGCAGGCTGGGGTTGGCCCTCATGATGGAGGACTTGGTGCCTGTTAGGAACCAGACTTCCTCCTGGGAGGACGTCAGGAGTGGGCAGCCCCCAGGACAAGGATCATTCTGGATAGCTATTTCCCATGCTTCCTGTTACTTTGCTGGCCCCAAACCCACCAGATGGACAGCATCCCAAGGATGTCCCCATGCAGTGGCCATCATGGCATCATGGTGATGAGATCCCACCCAGTCTCCGAGCATCTGTTGAATGCTGGTGCTGGGAGGGGTGTGTGTGTGTGTGTGTGTGTGTGAGAGAGAGAGAGAGAGAGAGAGAGAGAGAGAGAGAGAGAGATTCAGCTCTTCAACAGAGACTGGACACAATTCACAGACATCAATCGCAGACATGGTTATGCCCACCCAGTGAATCCAGTCCTTACAACATTAAGAGCTAATTTGGTGGATGGGCCTATAGTTCAGTTGGTAGAATGTTTGCCTAGTCTGCAGAAGACTTTGGGGGTCAATCCACAGCACCACATACACGGAGGGGTCCTGTGTGCCTATAATCCACCACTCAAGGAGCAAAAGGTTAAATTCAAGGTCATTCTTAGATACATAGTAAGTTTTGAGGCAAGCCTGGGTAAAATAAACAAGCAAAAAACCTAACTTGTAAACATTAGGAGTGTTTACAATGTAGTTTGTATGTTTGAAAGTACAGGCCTGTGCCTGTCTGTGCGTGCCTGTGCGTGGGTGGGGCGCGGGCGTGTGTGTGTGTGTGTGTGTGTGTGTGTGTGTGTGTGTGTGTGTGTGTCAGAAGCAGACTTCTCAGTTGTTCCTTTCTGCTGTGGTCTTCTTGTGAGGGGCTCACTGGTTAGGCTTTGCTGGCAAGCTCATGAGTCCTCAGAATCTTTCTGTGTTCACTCCCAATGCTAAGGTTACAAACCAGCACCATCACACAGTATAGGGTGTTGTTTGCTGAGCACAGTGGCACCTGACTGTCCATCACAGCTTGGGAGGTTGGGGCTGAAGGAGTGTGGGTAGTAGTACAGTGTAAAACCTTGTCTCAATAGGAAAACATCAGTTTTGAAGTAACAGTAATAACAAAGGCTAAGTAACAGTTTGAAAGCCAATTCTCTAAAGCCATGCTGGCTGGCGGGTGCTGGCAGAGGCTGGTTTTACTCTTCTGTAAACTTTTTAAAAATTAATTTATGCTGAGCAGTGGTGGCGAATGCCTTTGATCCCAGCACTTGGGAGACAGAGGCAGGAGGATCTCTGTGAGTTTGAGGCTAGCCTGGCCTACAGAGAGAGTTCCAGGATGGGCTTCAAAGCTACACAACACAGAGAAACCTTGTCTCAAAAAAGAAAAAATTAATTAATGTATTAATTAACGAATTAAATCATTGTGTACGTGCCAGGGTGTGCATGTTGACGTCAGAGAACAAAGTGTGGGAGTCAGTTCTCTCCCTCCATCATGTGTACCCTGAAGTTTTCCTGACCCATCCAGGCCCGAAATCCAGAGGAATCTCTCTCACCTATGGTCCTGCAGCCACTATATAATAATTATTTAGAGGCTTATGTTAATTACAAACTGTTTGGTCTATGGCTCAGGCTCATTAGCAACTAGCTCTTATAACTTAACTCATTTCTATAATTCATTATATTGCTCCATGGCTCCATGGCTTCACCTGTGCTCCATTACATCCTGCCTTCTGGGTGGCAGCCTGCAGTATCTCCCTGACTCCACCCTCCTTTGTCTTATCTCTGCTTTGATCTCCCACCTGCCTCTAAGCTGCCTTGCTATAGGCCAAAACAGTTTCTTTATTAACCAGTGATAATAAAGCATATTCACAGTGTACAGAAAGACAACCACATCAACTCTCTGGGTTCTGGAGAATGAACTCCAGTCTCCTGTCTTAGCAGCAAGGCCCTTTATTCACTGAACATCTCCTGCACTCTTTTTTTTAATATTTATTTTTATTTTATGTGAACTGGGGTTTTGCCTGCATATATAACTGTGTAAGGGTGTCAGATCTTGGAATTACAGACAGTTGTTAGCTGCCATGTGGATGCTGGGAATCAAACTCAGATTCTCTGGAAGAACAGTCCGTGCTCTTAACCACTGAGCCATCTCTCCAGCCCTCCTGCACCCTTTATTTATTTATTTATTTATTTTTTAAACTTTATTAATTTATTTATTTGCCTTGGTGTTTGCCTGGAACTGGAACTACAGACAGTTGTTAGCTGCCATGTGGGTGCTGGGAATCGAACTCGGGTCCTCTGGAAGAGCAGATGGTGCTCTTAACCGCTGAGCCATCTCTCCAGCCCCTCCTGCACCCTTTATAATTGTTCTTTAGGGAAAGCCAGTTCATACGGGGTTTTCCATTTGCAGCTTAAAACTTGGAACTTTCTCACACTCACCAGGGATTTTGTGGGGCAGAGCTGGTACTGTGCCCCAAGCTTGATTGTCAGACTCAAGACAATGTCCTTGGCTCCTCCACCATCAGAAGCTCCTCCTGAGCCAGGTCTTGGATAAATAGCAAATACTGCAGCAGGCAAGGAAAAGTGCCAGACCTGGATACAAAGAACTCTCAGGTCAGGAGAAACCAGAGAAGAATTACTCAGGGCTTGGGTGCATTTTATAATCCATTGAACTTATTATGGTTTATTTACTGATTTTTCAAGACAAAGTTTCTCTGTGTGTAGCCCTGGCTGTCCTGGAACTTGCTCTGTAGACAAGGCTGGCCTTGAACTCACAGAAATCTGCCTATCTCTGCCTTCTGAGTGCTGGGATTAAAGACCTGCACTACTACTGCATGGCCAATTTATTTATTTTAGGACAGTCTTACCACGTAGCCCTGGAATTCACTATAGGGAACAAGTTGGTCTCAAATACTGGCCTCTACCTCTGCATTGCTGGGTTTTAAAGATACATGCCAACAGCTCTCTCTCTCTCTCTCTCTCTCTCTCTCTCTCTCTCTTTCGTGTGTGTGTGTGTGTGTGTGTGTGTGTGTGTGTGTGTGTGTTTGTGTGTGTGTGTGTGTAGTGTAGCCGGAGTGGCCCAAATCTCATTGTGTAGCCAAAGATTACCTTGTACTTTTTACCGTCCCACCTCCGCTTCCAGAGTGCTGGGATTTCAGCTGTTCACCACCATGCTTGGTCTATATGTGGTGCTGGGCACCAAGCCCCAGGCTTCCTGCAGCACCCTACTCATGAAGCCCTATTGACAGTGACTTGCTTCTCTGAGGCTTAGCATTTACTCATGTGAAGCACGGGACTTTGGAGGCTCAATGAAACTGTGCCCACCAGGGAATGCTCGAGTCTGGATCAGAGCAGGCTGGCCTGACCCCACATTTCAGGAACACCAAGTCACTGAGCTGCTGTAATACAGGGGAGGGAATATATGGGGGAGCAGAGCCAGGGTGGGGCTTGAATGCTGTAGATTAGCTACAGCTGGCAAGACAGTGAGACCCTTACAAGCGGGGCTCTCGTCTCTTATGGAATTAAATACAGATTTCAGGGTTGAGGAAATAGCTGTGGTACAGCCTTTGCCTATCTTGCTTGAAGCCTTGGGTTCTGTCTCCATTACAAAGGTGAAAGACTTTTAAAGCCCTAAGAGGAGTAACAGCTGCCCACCGGAACTCCTGGGCAATACTCAAAGCAAGCTTGGCTTTGTTTATGAAGTCTCTGCTGGTGAGGGTTGGAATCAGTTGTTTCCAGACTGCATTCCTGCCCTGAAGTGTTCAGCATTGAAGTGTCCAGCACTCTCAAATCCCCAAACAATGACAGGAATCCTGAACTCTCAGGATTTCAAACTTTTTTTTTCTTTCTTTCTTTATTATTTATTTGTCTTGGTGTTTGCCTGGAACTGGAACTACATACAGATAGTTGTTAGCTGCCATGTGGGTGCTTGGAATCAAACCCGGGTCCTTTGGAAGAGCAGACGGTTCTCTTAACCGCTGAGCCATCTCTCCAGCCCCGGATTTCAAAATACGAAGCCCATAAAGTTTCATGCTCCACACTCAGAGCTTCAGGTGTATCTATAGAAAATAATCATCTGGAGCCTGGCGGAGTGAACTCATCTGCTTGAGGTCAAACAGCCTATAGGGAAGGAAGGACCTAGATGCTGTATCTAGTTTGGGGAGGGGGTTATTATTATTATTATTATTACTATTAGAATAGGTCTCATGTTGCCCAGACTGGCCTTGAGTTTAGCATGCAGCCAAGGATGATCTTGAACTTGTGATATTAGTACCCCACCTTCTGAATGTTGAGATTACAGGTGTGTACCACCACATCCAGTTTGTATGGCACTGGGGATTGCATGCTGGGCAAGCAAGCACTCTATCAGCTAAACCACATCTATAGCCTTCATGTCCAGGTTTTTGTTGTATGATTCCTTCCGTGTTAGCATTGAACCCAGTGCATAACCCTACTGGGCAAGCACTCTAGGCGAGCTCTTACCCCAAACCCAGGTTTTGTGATGCCTAGGACATCTTTACTGAATAACTATCTTTACCACATAACTTTTTGATTGAGCTTGATGACACTCACAAAGTTCTGCACAGGTCTTTGCCTTGTATTTCAGACATCTCCACCCAAGCAGTCCGGGTTCAAAGAGAAGGGCCCCAGGGTGGGAAGCCTGGGGAGTTAGGCAGGTAAGCTACACTTGGCGCTCTAACAGCCTTCGGACTGGAGCACTGCCAGAGTCAGCAGCTCTAACCCTGCTAGTCTCAATCAGAGATGAGAAACCCGAAGCCACAAAGGATTGGGTTAAACATAGGGGTTTTTGTAGCTTTAGGTGGAATTGAATTCAGAATCCTTGCTGGCTCTGGGTCTGCAAGACCCGGAGAGGTGCCAGAGTGGCAAAAACGGGGGCCTCATCACCCGCCTCCAGGTCCCCTCTCCACCCTGCTGCCCTGGGTGGCATCCCTCTTGGCAGGTCCTGGGGAACCCGCATAGGGGAATGGGGTGGTGGTGGAGGGAGGAACAATGGTGCCCTCCCCTCCCTCTCCTCGTTCCCCTCCCTCCCCAGCTGGCTGGAGGGTGGGGTCTCCCCGCCCCGCCTCCCCGCTCCTCCCCCGACCAGGCGATGAGGTAATCGCGCCGCTCAGAGGCACGCGCAGCCGGTGCCCAGCCCGGTCGGTCCCTGCGCCCCTGCCCCTTCGGCCTCCACCCCCGGCACGCTCGGGGGGACCTGGGTCTCCTGGCCACACCATGACGGAGCGCTGCAGCCTGTGGAGTGCGCTGTCCGCTGCTGCCTGCTGCTTCTACCGCGGCTCACTAGTGCAGGTGCAGGTGAGGGGGCGGCGCGGGGACCTGGGTCACTGCGCCCCGTTGTTGTGATGGGGACTGCAGTCCGAGAGCATCCCTGCAGGGTTGTGCGGGGTCCGACTGTGGACGAGAGGAAGGGGCGGGGTCGCTGCATGCTCACCTCGGGAACCCTGGGCGCTCCTGCTCCTCCGCAGGGCGCGGGTCCAGGGGGGCCATTCCTCGGACTCTGGACTGCAGGAGATCTGGGAGCGAGTTGGAGCTGGAACTCAGGCTAGGAGGTAGACTTCCTCCAGTTCACTATGGGGTCCCTGCTGCTGACCCCGGGCCACCTGGGTTCCCATTGTACCAGGGACTCAGGACTGGGGTCTAGAAGCTGAGTTAGGTGCCGTATGCTACAGAGCGCGCGGCGGACATCACGGTGTTAGCACCCTCCTGCTATCTGGGTGGGTTCAGGGTTTTGCGGGGTGCAAATCTTCCAGCCCAGCTGGCCCATCATTGCAGGGGCGCGCGGCGGCGGTGCGAGGGTTAAACGGAAGGGGGTGGAGGGGAGGACCCGGACCCCGCCTCTCTGCGGAGCATCCTCTGGGGTGGCTGTGCCAGGGGTTGAGATACCTAAGGGAACTGGGGGAGCAGTGCTGGGCACTACCTGGTGGGAAGAGGCTGAGACCCTGGCAGAGGTTCTCCCCACTCCTGCCTCTCGGGCTTCCTGGGAGACGCGGGGCGCCTCACCTCTGAGCTCCCCCAACCTCACACACACACTTGCTCCGAGCCCGCCTGAATGACGTCCCCGCCGGCGGCGGAGCGCAGCATCCCCGCACGGGCCAATCAGGCGTGCGCAAGCCGGGAGGCGGTGAGATCATCTTTGGCCAATCATAGTGCTCCGAGCACAGGGATGCTGCATTCGCACCTACCCCCCCACCCCCCAACTCTTGGGAGCTGGGGACCCTGAGGCCCAGGGTGAGGAGGAGGTTGCTAGGGTCCTAGGGCTTCCTACACCCAAGTGTGTGTGGTGACGTTTATTCCTTCACCCCAACTCTGACCTTTGATTAGGGCTGGAAATGAGGTGCCAGTCTCCAGAACTCTTTTAGAGATGAAGCTACTCAAGCCCAGCCAGGGGAAGTGACTGGTCCAAGGTCACAGTGTCATGTCCACGTTCTTTGGGACACAGTCTGCCCGTGCTTTGCTGCAGAATTGGGAGGGGAGTTGCAGTATGTACTCTGTTAAGAGCGGAAAGTGGGGTCTATAAGACTGGATTCTTCTTTCTCAGAATCCTGTGTGGCTCAAAGGGATGGGGGTGGGGGCTGCACCGGTTTGAGCATTCGGAATAAGAACAAGGAGGCTAATGGCCCTAAGGAACAAGAGGACCTCTTGGAGAAGTGTGGGAGTCAGAAAAAGCCCAAATTTCAGCTTCACCAAGACCTGTCTGCACTGTTAGGGCAGCAAGCCCGACCCCAGGCCCTGCCTTTCCCCTAAGCAACCAGACGAGTCTCCCTGTGTCCAGAACACACCACCACGTCCCTGATCCTGCTCTAGCTGCCTTTCAAAGAACAGCCAATCGTCCTCCCAGGATTCCCCTGGTGTTCATCCTGTCTTCCCCTTAGCCTTTTCCCCTTACACCCGACACTGGCCACCTACCACCCCTTCCTTGTTGCTGGGTAAGTGCCTTGTGCTCCTCTACCACAGAAACTGACACCACACTGCACTGTTAGGAGGATCCTGGGTGATTCCCCAGACCCCCAAGTCACAGCTCTGCCCAAATTGCCCCACAGTCCACAGACCCAGAGCTGCCCTCAGGGCCCCACCTTGGACTCAGCTCTCCCCTGCACGTCTGGCTTTCACCTCCTGATTTTGTCAGTGTCTGATCAGGCATAGAGGACACGTCATCTCTGAAGATGTAGACACCTGGGATTCAGTGTAGGGGTCTGCATGGGCTCTTCTAGGGCATTGGACTGTCCTGGTCACCTCGGGCTCCAGCCCCAGCATAGTACCCGAGCTGAGGCTGGTCCATGTTGAGTGGATGGAGAGTCTAGCTGCTCCTGGAGCTGGAATCATGCTTGCTGGGAAACAGTGGAGATAAGGATGAATGAAGCCTGTGTGGAGTGTGGGTCTCAGGTCTAGAAATGCCTGAGGAGTGGCTTGCCAAATACTAGGACTATCCAGGAGAGACTCCATTTCCCTGATACCCGTCTGTACACTGGTGACCAGTTTGTGTGCCCTGGAGCAGCCGTCTTTAGGGACTGGCAGAGTGCCAAGAGTGGCTGTGAGGAGAGGCAGACCCATGGAGTCCCACTTATCTTACTGAGGAGAGTTAGGGCACAGACCACTCAGATGAGGTGGGATTGCCTTTATGATGGGTGTGCTTAGAAATGGGACTCTCCTCTGGTAATAGGGAGCCTGGGGTTGAGTAACCAGGACTGCCCACCATAGGAAGCTGGGAAGGCAGAGCCCTGGGCATTAACCTTAGACTGACTCCCTCTCAGGCTGCAGTTTCCAATCTGACAGGATCACTCGAGATTGCAAGGGGAGGGGCCTTGAGGATTGTAATGGGCAGTGAAGAGGTCTGTGACAGGGCCCCTGCCCCTGTTATGGCTGCCTTCAGCTCTCCCACCTCACAGTTCACATTCCTGAATTAACCTTGTCTGTTCAGCTAGTTGGTTCTGGCACTTGCTGCCTCTTAGATTGACCTGTAGATGGCCTCTCTTCAAGATGGTCCTGCTGTCTCTAGAGAGGTTTTGTGCCGAGAAGGCTTTCTTCTTCAGGAAGTCCTTAGTCAGAGCAAGGATTCTTTGGCGCTGTCCAGCACCCTGGTGCTGATGATGGCAGCTGCCTCATTTGATCCCTTCAGCTCACCTCTTAGCTTGGGCACTTACGGGAGAACAGGGCCTGATGTATGCTTCCTTGCATCCACCCTTTGCATAAGTACTTCTGGTAGAATAAACTGAGATTTTGCTCTAGCTGGGGTAGGGACCTACAGGTGAGAATCCATTGTTCTCAACAATCCCAGGATTAAAGATGGCTGGGGCAGGATGAGTTGGGAGGCTGTGGAACTGGATGCTAATCTCCCTGTCCCCATGCAGTTCTCCAAGGAAAAGTACATTCTCGACTCCTCACCGGAGAAACTGCATAAGGAGCTGGAAGAAGAGCTCAGACTCAATAGCACAGACCTCCGCAGCCATGCCTGGTACCACGGACGCATCCCTCGGGAGGTGAGCAGCCCCGGGCGGGGTGGGGATCCCAGCTCTGCACCCCTACACCCACAGCCCAGAGGGTCTCTGGGCTGTTCTTGGTAAGGATGAGGCTTAGCTTTGCCATTTACTGTGTGACCTTGAGAGTGTCACATCACCTCTCCAGGCCCCGCATTCTCATCTGTACAATGGAGAGAATATCTCCTTCAAAGGCAGTTGTGCAGTATATAGTGAGACCTTGTCTCCAAAGGGAGGGGCTATTGTGACAGGGAAATAAGTTAATGCAGGTCAGGTAGGATGTCCAGCCTCAGTGAAAGCGAGCCCAGGGAGTGTTGCTCTTGCTGTTTTGTTATTCCTGGTTTATAGATCAGCCTTAGGAGAGTTTGGTTAGAGAACAACCTCTTGGATTTTCAAGACTGGGTCTCTCTGTATAGCCCTGGCTGTCCTGGAATCAAGATTCCATTTGCCTCCGGCTCCTGAGCACCGGGATTAAAGATGTGTGCCACCACAGCCTGACTGAAAACATTCATTTTGGGCCACTCAGTTTTGGCCATGTTGGTTGAGTGTCTGGGCTTAGAAGACTTTGTAAAACACAGACCTGGACTGATGAGTAACCTGGCACTGTAAGATGGATAAAGTGTCAGCTTCCATGGACACTAGTGGCCCTGAATGAGGGCAGAACATCAAGCCTTTCACAGAAGCATAGGAATGGAATGCTGCACCGAAACAAAGGTTACCAGGCAGGGCCCTAAGTGGAGCCCTAGGGAGACCCACAGGTTCATCAGCTGTTCATCTAGGCAGAGGGGTCATCTCAAGGGAGCAGACACACCCAGAGCTGTCCTGGGGTCCGGGGTGGGTGAAGTTAGATCCTAGATGGATTCACTTTGTCTGGCAAGAACCCTAAGAGTGGCTGGGCCTGAGACCTAGGTCTCTAATCTCAGTGATCCCAACATTTACAGCCATCACATCCATGTGCATTCCAAGTGCCATCTCCTGCTGTTCCCGGGCTTCTGTGCCCCGATCCATGGCCTCAGCTGAGGTGCCACCCCAGAATCTGAGTCCAAGCTTCAGATGTCTGATGTCTACTAACCATGCTCTGGATGTCGTCTTGGTGTCTCCAATTCAAAGTCACCCTGTTCCCTGACCCTGGTTCTGGTATTCTGGTAAACTTAGTTTCTCTCTACCTTCTGTAGGTCTCTGAGACCCTGGTACAGCGCAATGGTGACTTCCTTATTCGTGATTCACTCACCAGCCTGGGGGACTATGTACTTACGTGTCGCTGGCACAATCAGGCCTTACACTTCAAGATTAACAAGGTGGTGGTGAAGGCAGGCGAGAGCTACACCCACATCCAGTACCTGTTTGAGCAGGAGAGTTTCGACCATGTGCCTGCCCTTGTACGCTACCATGTGGGCAGCCGTAAGGCTGTGTCTGAACAGAGTGGGGCCATCATCTACTGCCCTGTCAACCGCACCTTCCCACTGCGCTACCTCGAGGCCAGCTATGGCCTGAGCCAGGCCAGCAGCAAAGCCGCCAGCCCTGTCAGCCCCTCAGGTTCCAAGGGCAGCCATATGAAGAGACGAAGCATTACCATGACCGACGGGCTCACCACTGACAAGGTCACCCGCAGCGATGGCTGCCCCAACAGGTCAGCCAGGTCTCCGCTCTCCTGGTTTGTTAAATGGGGTGTCAATAATGGGAAAGCTGATATGAAAAGGAGATCCAGCCTCCCTGAGCTATGTGAGGATCTTGCTAGGAAATGGGAGGCTGGAGCACAGGTTTGCGCTAGTGGAAGGCACCGGTGAGAGGCTGTCTATGCAGAGAATGTGACCCATAGTCTGGTTTACAGAACCATAAGGGTAAGGTGGGTTCTGGTCTGCTAGTCTCCCCCGTCATTCCCATAGGGTCAGGAGAGACATAGAAGAACCTGAGAATCCTCAGCTTAGCCAGGTATCCCCAATCTGTGTCCCTGTGTCTCTGAGCCTAGGAGAAGAGAATTCTGGGTAGGGATGGAGTGGGAAAGCATAGTATTTGAAAGAGAAAGTAAGCATGAAGGAGCAGGGCTGTGGGTCAGGGTCTGTGGGAGTCAGCCACTGGGGGTTGTCCCTGGGAGTTGGGACCTGCTGTGGGTCAGCTGAGGTCAAGGCCAGCTGGGGCCAGGGTGAGGGAGTCGTCTATTCTACCTTAAATCTTTCTTCTCCACATTTTGCTTTTGTCCATTGAGAGATTTAACTCAACAATTACTTTTTATGCTTCTGAAGTTCAGGGGGCGAGGAGTAGGGTCCTATGGTGGGCCAAGTCCCCTGATTTCTGACCTCTGGGCTCATGGAATTCCTATCCACAGCACCTCACTACCCCATCCTCGGGATTCCATCAGAAACTGTGCCCTCAGCATGAATCAGATCCCAGATCTCCACTCACCTCTGTCTCCTATCTCCGAGAGTCCCAGCTCCCCCGCCTATAGCACTGGTAAGCTATCAGAGGGGGTGATCTGAGGCACAGCTGTTTGTGGTGGGCAATATCTGTTACCTGTCTGTTTCTGCCTCTGCTGGGAGCAGTGCCTTCAGGAATGTGCTAGAAAAGCCTGTGGCTGAGGAGCTAGCTGGTGTCACACATAAGCAACATCCATGGCTTGTTCATGCACCAACAGTTGCTAGTGTTCCCTTGAGTGCCAGGCAGTGGCCATTAATTGGGTGAGTGTGGGTGCCAGGATGGGGAAGCCTGTTTCGGGTACAGTGTGGGATCAGGGCTCAAGACTGTAGCATGCACTCATGCCGCAGGATTTGGCCCCAGCAGGTGAAGTTCTTACTGCAGCTGCCTTAGCAGGAATCCTGGTAATATGTGTGCCCCAGGTCCTTGTAATAGCTTAGACCAGACTAACTCAGGCAAGTGTGCCTTGCTGTTCATTTGTTTGTTGTTTGTCTGAGACATGGTTTCTCTGTGTAGTCTTGGCTGTCCTGGAACTCACTCTGTAGACCAGATTGGTCTTGAACTCACAGAGGTCCACCTGCTTCTGCCTTCCAAGTGCTGGGATTAAAGGTGTTTAACAAATCTAAATCTAACTACCCAGCAAACATTTTACATTTTAAGGTTTATAACATAATTGAAATCACAGAATACTGTGCTTATAAATTTAAAAAAAAGTAAAAATATGCCCCCAGTTTATGTCTGAAAACATAACAGAACAAACCTCAAACTGTTAAACAAGATGTCTTACCCGAAAAGTGGTCAGCATTCTGATGAGGGCTGTCTTCTGGGAGCTTTGGCCTAGAGGAAGTATGCTGTGTCTCTAGAATGTCACTGTGCCCCTAGAAGACTCCCTGAAACTCAAGGCCAACAGGTTTGTCACTGCACATACTTGCTTTCAAAACAGCACCTCCATGCAAAAACATTTATTTATTTATTTATTTATTCATTTATAGAGTGAGAGAGAGAGACTCACTGTAGCCCTGGCTAGCCTGGAACTCACTATGTAGACCAGGCTGGCTCAGACTCCTAGAACCCTGCCTGTTTCTGCCTTGTGAGTGCTGGGATTAAAGGTGTATGCCACCACTACCTGGTTTAACAGGACAGTTTCTAAGCAATGAGGTGTAAGTAGGAGATGAAAACTTCAGTTCTGGCCCTGTCACTGCAAGCTGAGTGACCTCAGGCATCTCTCACCTTCTCTTGAGTTTTTTCTTTCTCAGCTGTAGATTGAGGACCATGTAAATCCTTACTGCCATAGAACAGGACTTTTTTTTTTTTTTTTTTTTTGAGAAAAGGTTTTATTTCCTGGCTGGCCTGGAACTTGCTAAGCAAACCAAGCTGGCCTTGATTTTACAGAGATTTAGTTATCTCTGCCTTGTGAGGGCTAGGATTGCAGGCATGGGCCACCACATTTGACTTATTGTTTTGGTTTTAAATTCCTTTACATTTCTTTCCTTATTTGTGTGTGTGGAATGGGAAGGATACAAACGAACCTCAGCACATGTGGAGGTTAAATGACAGCTTCTCAGCGTGTTGTTGATTTACTGTGTGGGTCCCAGGGATCTAACAGGTTGTTAGACTTGGTGACAGGTGCCTTTGTTCATTGAACCATCCGGCTCCCACCCTCCTTTTTGAGAAAGGATCTCTCTAAGTTCCTGAAGCTGAGTTTGGAATTCATGTAGCTCTGGCTAGTGTGTGACTCAAGGCTATCCTTCCAGCTCAGCCTGCCCAGTGCTGTAACATAGACATGTGCCACCATGCCTTGATTCACCTCCTTTTCTTGGTGGTTTTAACTGTTGACAGTGAGTCTCCAGCACTCCAGCTCTGGGCACACATCCCACATTCAGTAAACCATTACTACTAACTCACTGGGTGACAGCTCCATAGGCACAATAAACTGCAGCAGACTCAGCTTCCCTGGACCACCTTTGTGGCTTTACGATGTTGCAGTCTCTCTAGACAGGGGCATGCAAGCCCCATGGGTTCAGGGAACTGCTGAAGTTCATGGAGAGTCTGCCCTGAACGTTGGGAGGTGGGGACGCCACCTTTATACACAGGATGGAGACTGTTCTTTGGGGAAACGGTGAAGCTGGGGCCTCACTTTTAAGGGCAGCAGAGATAAGTGGTCTTCCTTTTTCTCTCTGCAGTAACCCGGGTCCATGCTGCCCCTGCCACCCCCTCGACCACAGCACAGCCTGCCTCGCCAGTTGCCCGCCGCTCCAGTGAACCTCAGCTATCTCATGGAAATGCCCCAAAGCTCTCTGCGGAGTCAGACAAGGGCCCTCATGCAAGCCCTTCTCACACCCTCTGCAAAGCCTCACCATCACCATCACACAGCTACAGTGACCCAGACTCTGGTCATTACTGTCAGCTCCAGCCTCCAATTCGAGGCAGCCGAGAGTGGGCAGCA
The DNA here is from genome assembly GCA_004025045.1 of Sigmodon hispidus. NCBI lineage: Eukaryota > Metazoa > Chordata > Mammalia > Rodentia > Cricetidae > Sigmodon > Sigmodon hispidus. The sequence continues at coordinate 123,758 of PVIH01005352.1, forward strand.
GGAGAGGCCCCCCGGAAAACTAGGAGCTCTGGAGAGAGGCCAAAGGAACTGTCAGAAAATGGGGTCTCTGACGGGGAGTGGAGCAAGCCCTTCACAGTCCCTGTAGTGGAAGCCACCTCTTCTTTCAATCTGGCTACCTTCCAGTCACAGCTGATCCCCGTGGAGAACCGGCCTCTGGAGGTGGGCCTTCTGCGCAAGGTCAAGGAGCTGCTGTCAGAGGTGGATGCTCGGACACTGGCCCAGCATGTCACCAAGGTTGACTGCCTGGTAAGTGTTAGGAATGCACTTGGTAGGGGACAGCACCTTTATGTACTAGCTTTGGGATCAGAAATCAAGAATGGAGAGGAACCAATTCTCAGATACCTCAAGGAGAGTGAAGCCAGTGGCCCGCTTCTGACTTCTCAGGTGTCATTCTTTTTCTTTCTTTCTTTTTTTTTTTTTAAAAGATTTATTTAGGGGCTGGAGAGATGGCTCAGAGGTTAAGAGCACTGGCTGTTCTCCCAGAGGTGCAGAGTTCAATTCCCAGCAACCCCATGGTGGCTCACAACCATCTATGATGATAACATCTGGTTAAAAAAAAAATCTTTTTTTAAAATATTTATTTATCATGTATAGAGTATACAGAAGAGGGCACCAGATGTCATCACAGATGGTTGTGAGCCACCGTGTGGGTGCTGGGAATTGAACTTGGGACCTCTGGAAGAACAGTCAGTGCTCTTAACCCCTGAGCCATCTCTCCAGCCCCCTCATAAACTGTCAAGGTCCCCACAGTGTGACACTTTGACCCTGTTAAACCCCAGTTCTTTTTCTTTTTGTATCTTAGTTTCTCGCTCTGTAGTTTGTGATGTATGCTGGTCTGAGAAATCAAGATTCGAGAAAAGACACGGAAGGGATGTTGCTAGGGGAGAAGTGGTAGAAACTGGGTTGCAGGCCCAAGTGTATGAACTTGGGCAAGTCCATTCCCTCCCTGGGCCTTGGGTTGACAATCTAGGATAATAGCATCCTGGCTTTTAACCCTAAGTGAGTATTTAACACGCCACATACGTCTGGGCAGTTTCCCATTCCCCATTTTACAGATGTGGAAACTGAGGTTTACTCAGAAAAGGGGAATCACTTGATCCTTGTTCTCAGTGGAGCTGGAATTCAACTTGCCCCCTGTTCCACACCCCACACCCTGGGCTCGCAATCAGGTGACCCTCTAAGATGAAGCTCTGACTCCCATATGGCTTGGGCCAACCCTGACAGGAAATTAATCAGCCCTTTGGGCGTCTTTACAGGTTGCTAGGATACTGGGTGTTACCAAGGAGATGCAGACCCTAATGGGAGTCCGCTGGGGCATGGAGCTGCTCACCCTCCCCCATGGCAGGCAACTAAGACTAGACCTGCTGGAAAGGTAAGGTGTGCATCAGCCCACAGCTACCTTACTGTGGTCCCAAGGCTTCTGACCACTTCTCCCATCCCATTCGTCAATTGCAGCCCCTTGGTACTGGGCTCAAAGCCAGCCTGATTTCCCAGAGATGGCAGCTTATTGATTGGTCTCTTTTTCTCGCACTCCCACATCCATCAACCTTGGCCCCGCCCACCATTACTGTCTACTGTGTTAATTCTAAAACTCTGCCCCTTGGATTTCGACGATCAATTGTAAGCCCCTCCTCTTGGCATCCCGGCCCTACTCCTAACTTATATTGTCCAATGTAAGTTGGGCTCCCTTCGTCTTCCCTGTGACTCTGGCTGTGCTCCTTAGTGCTCACTCAGTGCTT